>JAFVLL020022423.1:0-43523 GCA_021397915.2 Tor tambroides
TCCTTTTTCCTTCCAGCAGATCATGTTCTTGAATAAACGTTATTGTCCTCTTATCTTCAAGGTTCCTGCTATCTCATTGGCCTATGAAGCTGCTGAGAGTGACATCATGAAGCGTCAACCCCGAAACCCTAAGACGGACAAACTTGTGAATGAGAGGCTGATTAGCATAGCCTATGGTCAGATAGGTAAGAGTCTCAGATGCTTAACAGCATAAACTGTTGTCATCTACAGGCCATTTTCTCTACCACCAGTTGTGTAGAGTTGGATGATTTGATCTTCTTGCTTTTTCTTTCTCCACAGGTATGATTCAAGCTCTGGCTGGGTTCTTCACATATTTTGTCATCTTGGCTGAAAATGGCTTCCTGCCGTCGTCATTGCTGGGCATTCGTGTGTTTTGGGATGACCGATACGTCAATGACCTGGAAGATAGTTACGGTCAACAATGGGTGAGTGTTTTCAAAAATCCAGTGGGCATATAATTGTTCCATTTTTCCACCACCTTATCTGAATGTTGTGTTCTTGACCATCTCAGACGTACGAGCAAAGGAAGATTGTGGAGTTCACATGCCACACGGCCTTCTTCACCAGTATTGTAATTGTCCAGTGGGCCGATTTGATCATCTGCAAGACCAGAAGGAACTCTGTCTTCCAGCAAGGAATGAAGTAAGTAAGCAGGCAATCAATCGTCCGGATCCAAATGGCTCAAAACAGGGATGTGAAGTCTTACATGTGTGCTTTCTTTACAGGAATAAGATTCTCATCTTTGGACTGTTTGAAGAAACAGCTCTTGCAGCTTTCCTGTCCTACTGCCCAGGCATGGATGTTGCCCTCAGAATGTACCCACTGAAGTAAGGCTTTACTGTTTATGTAAAGAAAAATCTGAATGGGATTGCTTCATGAATTTTTAGGGGAAATGTATTTTGTTAGGAGAGTTTGAGAAAATTGATTGCTAGTGTAATACATATAATAGCTGTCTAGAACAGGTGGGATTAATTTTGGTACAATTTCCTTTCCAGACCAAACTGGTGGTTCTGCGCCTTCCCCTACTCACTCCTCATCTTTATTTATGATGAAATCCGAAAACTTATCATTCGACGCAGCCCAGGAGGTAAGAGAATATTTAATTGCACCATCCTTCATAACAGCGGAGATCATTTTTATTTGCATAATTTGGTAAATCTTGTGATGTTGAGTTGACTTGTCTACATGGGTAACATGATACAAAAATGTGGACGTAAATATTGACTAAAATAGTCAATTATATTTACAATGAACCATTATCTAGTTAGAATCGTTACATTTTGAAAAGTATTTAATTTTAAGATTTCTTTTAAGTGTATCCGCCATCTTGGATGGTGTTTATTTTTGTCCACATTGCAATGCATTCTTGGATTGCTTCTCAATGAAAAACTTGATAGAAACCAGCATTTGAATTTAAACTCTGCCTAGATAAACAGCTCACTAGTTTTTTTTTTTTTTTTTTTCTCCACTGTGGTTTTTTGAAGTTGATGGCTTTTTAAGAACAGAGCATACAGAACGTGTACAATGCATGCAAATCTCCTGCTGAGCTAATTTGAATTTTATATTTTTGTCATAGGTTGGGTGGAGAGGGAGACCTACTATTAAAGCATCCAGTCTGCATCACACAAGTTTATTTGCATGGTTGTCTCGCTGCTCGGAGTTTTAACCTCAGTAATTTGGATGTTTTTATATAGGGAATGCTTGACACAAACACTGAGATCGTGAACCAAGACATTGCGTGCCTTGTTTCTGAAGCCGGACCAATTTTATACATGTTTTTAAAAGTGTAATATAAAAATAAACTTGCAGTCAGGTCCCACATTTGTGTCATTCCTTGCTTTTCATTTATTCTTAAGTTTGTTTGTTTTAATTTGGAAAGTGCTCGGAGCTTGAGTGCATGCCCAGAATGCCCTTGTTTGTCTGGTGCTTTACCTTTGTAAACCTTATTAAAGTGTACCATGGTAACCATAGTATGCACCAAAATGTCTTTGTTGCTGGTTTTATTGTCACTGCTGTAAAAGTAAAAAAATTATGGAATGTCATTAAAGCAATGTAAGACGTTTTCAGAATAACCAATAATAACATTAACCGTAGTAACTGATGTCTGGCAAAAGATAATGGTGTGGTTACCATGGTAAATTATTATAATTTTTTTTATTACTTTAAGGGAAACTGCGTAAGTCTGTGCACGAGTGTTAAAAATGGCGGGAAAGAAAAATTCTTGCCAACCTCCTGTCAGTTTCAACAGCCTCAGCTACTGAAAAATAACATAAAAATGCATCATTTTACAGTGCAATATCCTTCTCAATGAGAGTGGGTGTGTTTTAAGTGGGTTTGGAAAGTGTAATCCAGGTCTCAAGCCTGGAGGAGACCGCAGATGCACTTCTCTCCACCCACGCTAGTGAGATCTGGCACAAAACACATCCAACACGGTTTCAGTCAAAGTATTATGAGTCAGAATCATCAGGGAGGGCAGGGAAAGGGATAATGTCTTTAGAGATCCACCGATTCAGTATTTTTACTTTTTATTAATGACTGATAGCAATGACTAAAACCAAAAAGTCAGATAACCGATATGTAAAGGCAGTGTTTGCATGTGATGCGACATCTAAATGGATCTAATAATGCACTACAGTAAAAACAATATGCATTGTAAATATCATAATTAGAAATTGTCATAATCACATTTTAGCAATCTAAATAGTCATGCATTTAATGCAGGATTAATAGTCGAGACGTATCCTGTATAGTTGAGTCATGGAAATGTAATACATGACTGTGCTGTTTCCTGATGAATGCGTAGTGTGGTAAATATGCCGTTAAGTGTTATTCTTTGGAGATGCACGGAATTATGTTGTTTATTGACCTACCATTAAATAACAATTAAGAAAATATCAGTCAAACCGATTATCGGTCAATGTCTTTAATATTTTGAGCACAAGTATTCTTAAACACTTCTACCTTAAATAATTTAGAGCAAGTATTCTGAGTCTTCCAAATCTTGCATTACCTTCCCTTGTTCCCTCTCTGCTTTTGACTCGGTGAGCTTTATCTTTGGATGATGGCCCCGGGTTAACAGCCTGATCTCCCTGAGGTGCGTATCTGTTTCCCAGGGAAGTTTGGCTGGGGGCCATGCTGGTAGAATGCGCTCGGGTGGGGTTGAGACTGAAGAGGGATTGTGTAGTTCAAGCCTGGATGAGCCTATTTCAGTCTTTTTTCTGTTGAGTGATCATGCACTGCTAGTAACAGCTATTTTCTATCTTTCAAACGAGGCTGTTGAAACTGCATTTCTCTTTCATCTGTTTTATTTGGGTTCATAGGATGCCGGTTGATAGTTTAATTACACGCAATTAACTCGCAGTTCATTCCGTTCCGTTTTTTTGTGAAATTATGCAAGCTGTGTCATTAAACTCGGTGGTATGCATTCTCTGTGTTTTGAAATATCCGTTCAACCCATTGAGAACAGATCAGGCTGTGCTTTTTCCTGAGACGCAAGGTTCTAACAAGCTGTTTGACCTTTTTCATTCAACTTTTCCATTGCTTGTATAATGTACAAAGTCTGAGTTGAGGCACAAGGTTAGTTTTTATACTATTAACTGTGCCTTTCGCTTTGATTCAAGTCAAAGTTGCTCTCCAAAAAGCTGAAACACATGAAAATATCTGGACCTTTTAGCCCAAAATCAAAAGAAATTCTATTTTGCTTGAAGAAAGTCCCAATTTTAGGATATATCATATTCATTGTGCATTATTTACATGAGAATTAAATTTAACCCTCTTTCCTCATTCTCATGACTAGACTGGCAAATAAATAAATACAAATAAAATTTGAATCAGTTTTGATTAATAAGATGCATTGGGCATTATTTACATAACTAACACCTTCCTCCATTCTCAGTAGCTACTGTAATCTCATCCTCAATATATTTTAGGAATAAAAAAAAATAGAAAAGTACAACTGTTGGTGTTTGCATCCACATAATGAATTAATTTACTCATGCTATTTTATTAAAACAAAATCAATTTTAGTCAATATAAACAGGCTTAAAGGACCAGAAATTTTTTGCACACAATGTAATGTTAACGTTTTCCCAATGCTGGATTTACCTTCCAATTCCAAGTTGTGCTGTCTGTCAATGAATCATTCTCGTTTTGCCATTCAGTCAATGGCAGAATAATAGCGAAGTATTCTCTAGGGTTCTCGAGTGAGCGGTCAGGGCGAGGTTAGCGGAGATTTGCAGCGAATGACTCGGCACAAAAGAGAGAAGTAAATTCCATTTCCCGGAGTGGGAGAACTTTTGTTCAGTTTGTACAAACCACGTTTGTTCATGTTGTGTTGCTGCATGAGTTTTGCATGACGTTCACATGACTATGCATCTAAAAATTAGGTTGTTCTCCGATATGTGTTTGGTCTGTTAGAGAGTGAAAACCATTTAGGAGAGACTGCAAATAAACTCTCTTCAAAGCAACAGAGACACCAGCTTTAGTGTTTGATGCACCCTCAACTATAGACAGACATGCATGTGCAAATGATATCGATTCTGAACCATTCTGGATGCAAAAATCTAATGAAATTCATTAAAAATGGAGCTTGTTGATCATTTTAGCTTATTAAAACATATTGTATATGCAGAACCTAAATGTGATTGTATGGGAATGAAGACTGTTATGATGAAACCAATAAAGCAGACTTTTTACCATGTGTCTTGGAAGCATTGCATCAGCCATTTCATTGCGAGGTTTTGAGTGTGTGTGTGTGTGTGCGTGTGTGTGTGTGTGTGTGTGTAGGCAATCACCAAGAGCCCTGGAGTTTCGTGCATAGTCAATTTGCTAATGCACATTCCCCACTAACTTCTGTTAAGAGCCCTAATGGAGCGTGACAGAGTCTGGGATTGGGTTTGGTTTATGGCACATTCAAAATGACTAAATCATGCACATCCCCTTAAAGAATAGAGTCAGTAAACAACAGCTAATTTGAATAGACACTGTTTGAGAGCACAAAACCAGATATAGGCTATGAATATCTGAAAAGAGCTTCATAAGAGTGGCAAAATAATGTGGAAACAAGTCTCAAGTCTCTGTGTTATTCTGGCTTCTTTCAACAGGGAGCTGGGATTTTTCCACCAACAAGTGCATCTGGAAAACAACAACAGTGACTCTAAAAAGCAGCAATTTAATTCCCACACCATAGACCCCAATGATGATTACAGGGCCGTGTTGTTTTCAAGCGAACTTTCTATTGATCAGACTCGCTCGTCAACGTGAATCCTCTAGGAAATGAGTCTCTGTCGCAACAGGGCTTAAAGAAGATCTATGAAAGTGTTTCTCTTTGATAAAGTGAAATTTAATCCAAAGTATTCAGCTGCAGTACTTCATCATACTTCTCAAGACTAACCATGCCATTTTGAGCCTGGACTAAGCAAAGCCTCTATTGAAACGATCAGTCATCTGTCCCAAAAGAGCCACATGTGTGAGGAAAGAGGTGTTTAATTAGTGCTCATCAGACTTCCACAAACCATCTCTTGTGCTTGGCGACAGGAAATGTAATTGATGCGATTCAGACAGCTAAAAAGGCTAATAACATCATATGGTCAAGTCCAAAATATTCAAGGTATACAACTACTATCAACCTACAAAGCAGAGATGAGCTGAAGCGTTGGCCTCTTCCTGTCATTGAGAAGGAAAGAGGTTTGATTTAATTAGAGCGGTCTTGCTCCAGTACTAATTCCCAAGCCCACACATCCCATTTGAATTTCCAATGAGCACTTTCTTTCATGTGAAGGAGTCATTTTAATTCCAAACAAACACACACAGGCACTTAAGAATGATGTTTCTTCTACCAGCATCAGCATTGTTTAATAATGCACAAAATAAGACTGCTATATGACAAAGCTTTAAACATGAGTCAGAAAAATAATAATAACTGAGAGCAGTCCAATAAAATTGGTAAGATAAATCTCACAAAAGCAGTCATATTTTACTTTAAATTCAGAAGAACGAAATAATAAATTGGATAATTTGTATCATAAATAAGCCGTTTACTTCTTTTAATTCATGCAAAATATTTTTTTAAATTTAGTTTTTGCGGTGCAATGTGATCTGGACATGTTTTTGCAAAATTCACCTGGCAGACAGAAACGTTAATCCATAGAAGTTTTATTTATCAAGACGATTGAATAATTAATTCACAAGCAGATATACATTGCTAATTTCTCCTCACTAAAGGACCCGCTGAGGCAAATCAAAACCGTGATGGCTCAGTCTTTGTAATTTGGCCAAGTGCAATTTCTGAGAACCCTCTTAAGGCTCTCTTGGAATCAGTTTTCTTTCCGCAATTGAAAATGAAATGTGATTTTAGGACCACTTCCAGCGGCTGCTGGGGGCAGTGAAGCAGAGAGATGGAATCTGAGGGCCTGGAAGTTCATGATGAACATTGGACTGTTATTTCTTTTAAGTAGGCCTTCTTTATATATATATATATATATATATATATATATACAGTCATGGCCAAAAATATCGGCACCCTTGGTAAATATGATCAAAGAAGGCTGTGAAAATTAATCTGCATTGTTAATCCTTTTGATCTTTTATTTAAAAAAAAAATCACAAAAATCTAACCTTTCATTGGATAATAAGAATTTAAAATGGGGGGAAATATCATTATGAAATAAATGTTTTTCTCAAATACACATTGGACACAATTATTGGCACCCCTAGAAATTCTTATGAGTAAAATATCTCTGAAGTATATTCCCATTCATATTCACAATTTTGAGCACTCCAGGGTGATTATGAACATGAAATTATCCAGCCATGGCTTCCTGTTTCACAGAAATAAAACAAAGCCCAAATTCCCTTAATCATCCATCACAATGAGAAAAACCAAAGAATATATTTCTGATGTGCAGCAAAAGATAATTGAGCTTCACAAATTAAGATGAAAAATGAAGTGACTTTAAGAGAAGTGAAAATTCCATTTCCAACATAAAATGTTACAAATCTGCTTGGAAGAGGACATGTGTCTGTATCGTCCTAATGCACGGTGAGGAGGAGAGTTTGAGTGGCTAAAGACTCTCCAAGGACCACAGCTGGAGAATCGTAGAAAATAGACGAGTCTCGGGGTCAGAAAACCTTAAAAAAAATTGTCAAACAGCATCTACATCACCACATGTTGTTTGGGAGGGTTTCAAGAAAAATTCTCTTAGCTCATCCATAAACAAACTCCAGCATATTCAGTTGTCAGACACGACTGGAACTTCACATGGGACTGGCTTCTATGGTCAGATGAAACTAAAAAATGAGCTTTTTAGCAGCAAACACTCAAGATGGGTTTGGTGAACACAGGGATAAAAAGTATCCCATGTGTACAATGAAATATACTGCTGTATTTTTGATGTTGTGGGCCTATATTTCTGCTGGACATCTTGTTTAGACACATGGCATCATGGATTCTATCAAATACCAACAGATAAAAAATCAATAAGTGTCTGACTCTGTTAGAAATCTTATAATGGACCATGTTTGGATCTTCCAACTGTACAATAATCCAAACACAAACCTCAGAAAGGCAGGGTTTTTTTTTTTTTTTTTGAATGGATGTCAATGGAGGAGAGGCTTCACTATGCAGAATAAACATATTTTTAGAGGAAACGGCTAATCATTTAATGAATCGACAGCCTATCTGCTAATCTTCAACATATTTTACACTAAACAATACTTTTGGATTGAACTACTTTTAGAGTTTACCATGAAAAAAAAGAAGCCGTTTTATGAGAGAAATCACTGACTTTTTGCGACAGGTGGGATTCAGATTACAGCACTTCTCATTCATTCTTATGGGATCCTTAAACGGCAATTGAGTGTCGCACAACTCTGACTGAAATTCAGTGACGTCAAGGCTGTAATGTGATTGGTTTTTATGGCACACGTGATCCAAGTTCGCCATTACACTTTCTCCAATAGTTAAGTAATACAGACCCTCTTATCTCCCTATATTAAGACAATATATAACACACAATCCTATGGCGCAATATGGCTGCCATCGCATCGTCCATGTAGATGCTGCACACTGGTGGTGGTTGAGGAGATTCCCCCCTTCTATGTAAAGTGCTTTGAGTACCCAGAAAAGCGCTATATAAATGTAATCAATTATTATTATTATTAATACTTCATTAGTCTGAAATGTGAGATTCATAATCTTATAAAACTTTTTGGTTTGTCAAAAACCTGTATTATTTGAGTTTTTACGGTCATTTACAGTTTAGCGTGTTACCATAAACGCTGGTGTTGTTTCGTAAGAGCAGGCGCTGAAAATTGTAACTTTCGGTATTTCGCTTCCAATTATTTTACCTGTTCAGGAACTGTCCGTTTTGCTGCTCGATATTGCAAACTGGTAAGTTATTATTTTAGCTCATTATCATAACGCATTGGTTTGTAGTGAAAATAGTTCTGCTGCTGCTGCACCTGCACTTTGTTTCTTCTAGCTTTCCTTTCCTTTGGTTATTTATCTATAGCGGCTAATGAAGCAGAAGTCTCACACATTCAAATAAAATTGTTTACTTCTGCGATGCAAAATAAGCTGGTTTATAATATCAGAATTTTCCAAAGCATTTAAAGTGCTGATTCCAAGACATTTTATTCCAGGACAGAAGAAAAAAAAAATCCCCGCTTTGGAGTTTGTAGATATGATCTTCTTTCTAACTGTCCATGCCTAAGGTGAGATGACAAACCCACTAGGTTTTTGCAAGGCTTAAACATGTACATCACCAAAAAATTTTATTGTGGGTGATCAAGCTTGGGTGCTCAGGGTGTTATTTAAGCCAGGATTGCTCTTCTTGGTCTGACGGTCTTCACTCTTTGCTTCAGGCTAGTTTTAAACTCATGACCCTTTGAAATAAAAGTGAGTATGTGAGCCGGTGAGCAATAAACCCAGAGAACCAGAGAACAAATCAGTGCTGCCCTGCACTTTCTCTGGAATCTTTGGTAAACTATGAAAAGGTTGAAGTTGAAAACACCTGATTTGTGTGTATTTTTTCTCCTAAGGTATTTTAGGAGAAACATCTGAGGCATAATTTACACTTGAATGAATATAAATTCATTAAGCCTTATGAAAGATCAACCTTGCAGCAATAACTTTTTCCTCTGGGTGCTTTAGGTGTGAAAACACCACTAAAAAATGTAAACTCAACAGATCTTCCCAGTAAGTTGCGTCTCTAGAGCAAAATGTGAGACACAAGCTCTGTGATGATAGTCTGTCTTTTTAATTATTGCTTGATTCTGAAACACCTGGTGACTGGTTTTCACACAGTCTCCAGATTCATAAATCTAAAGCAAATCAAGGTGAAGTGACATGTGGGCTCTGTTAATTGATCAAGAGTTGACACGAGAATGATTTACCATGCAAATGCACACTGAAAATGTGTTTGAATAGATGAGTGATGCTTTTTCTTCTCCGTTTCTGGTGTTGTCAAAGCTTAAGGGACGATTCTGCAGTGCAGAGTATCAGTGCAAATGAATAATACATGAGGCAATGTGTGGCACTGATATTTTATTAAAATATCCCCAGCCTTACTGATCCATGAGCCGCATGCATGTGATGAGACAACAACCAGAGCTCTGACAAACACACCGCACACAAACACTTGAAACGCACGCACACAATTAAAGGGAGACAGTGAAGGATGGCTGCATGTGAATATTGGCTGATAATGGCAGACGAGCGATGCAGGTATACGTGTCCCCTGCGGCTATATGCTGTGATGTTCATTTCTCACAGACAAACAGAAGGCAGATGCTAAGAGCTCGAGATACCCACCAGATGCCACAATTCAGCTCTGACAAACTGGGTTATTTGAGTGAAGCTTAAGCAATATTAGGTTAGAATAGAAGAGAATACAATCACATTAAGCCATTATATTGTGTATGATTGTACTGGGAGGATCTGTGAGAAGACAACAGGAGAAAGATAGGATGTTCTAAATGGTCACTAGCACACTTCTAAGTGGTTGCTAAGCGGTTACTATGGTGATATGGGTAGTGTCTTAGATATCGTTAGGTGGTAGGGCATTGCTAGGTGGTTTCGAGGGTCTTTCTGAGGGTTGCTAGGTTGCTGGTCATTGTTTGGTTGTTTCTAGGGTGTATTGGTGGTTTTTATGGGTTTTGGGTATTTTCTAGGGTGTTGCTAGGCAGTTGGCATTGCTAGGTGGTTGCTAGGGTGTTTTGGATGGTTGCTAAGTGGTTGTTATGATGTTGTGTGGTTGCTAGGATGCTTCTAAGTGGTTGGGTATTGCTAGGGTGTTGATAGGTAGTTGTTATGAGGTTTGGGGTGGTTTCTAGGGTGTTGCTAGGTGGTTGGCATTGTTAGGTGGTTGCTAAGTGGTTGTTATAAAGTTTTGGGTGGTTTCTAGGGAGTTACTAGGCAGTTGGTATTGCTAGGTGGTTGCTATGGTGCTTTGGATGGTTGCTAAGTGGTTGCTATGATGTTTTGCATGGTTTCTAGGATGTTTTCTAAGTGGCTGGTCTTGCTAGGCTGTTTTTAGGGTGTTTTGGTGGTTGCTGGGGTGTAAATAGGTAGTTGTTATTAGGTTTGGGGTGGTTTCTAGTAGGGCTGCCCTCAACTAAGGATTTTTCTGGTTGACTAGTAGTCGTTCATTTGAAGCATTAGTCGACTAATCACACGTAACCATTTAAATTATTATAATGAGCCTTTAATTGCCTATGTAGCCTAATAATAAGCGCTCAAGTAGGCTACACGCATAAAGCTTGCCACAGAAGTAATGATTATAAATGTGTCAGGGAAAAACAGTAAGGAGACTGCATTAACATTTTAATAATTTGATAAACTAGTGCTTTCTTTGTTTTAGGTTTAAGAGATTAAGCCGGCGACACTGACTCGTCATCTCCGCAGTAGTGGATGCGCCTGTATGCATGTTTCATACAGATTACATAATCTGAGAAGTTGTTTTCCATTTGAATTGGTTCATTTGAAAGTAGACATTTCACTTTTTATAGATATATTTTTAATGTATGTAAGGAAAAGATATACATGGAGTTTCACGTTCAAGTTCACAGAGACGGCAGAAAGCGCATCATGTTTGCTTTCATTATTTTACAAAAGCACAGTAGTGCACTCAAATAAACGTAGAGTCTTTACAGATTTGAAAGATGTATTGCTCTTATCTGTATGACCAAAAATGATGGAGTAGACTATTTTAAGAGCAAGTAAGCACACCGGCGCCTCCATCTGTCACTGTTCTGCTTCCACACGCCGCACAGGCACTTGAACAGCGCACATTTTTCTAGGTTAACATTAGATTGAGCAGGCATGTAAAGTTGCTAATACTTACATATTTCAGATGAAAACCCATATTTGAGGTCGATGAATGATAGATGAGCGTTTGGATGTCCTGTGATGAACTGTATTACCATAGACTAGTTGTAACGATCTGTTAGTCACGGACTGCGTGACTTCGCCTGTGGATTTAGTTTTTTTTTTTTTCTGCAACTAAGCTACTAATAATAATTTGTGGGGCAGTCGTGGCCTAATCGTCTCAGGCCTTCGAGTCTCAGGTCCTGCAGGGATTGTAGGTGGGGGGAGTGAATGTCCAGCGCTCTCTCCACCCTCAATACCACGACTGAGGTGAGACCCTTGAGCAAGGCACCGAAACCCCCAACTGCTCCCCGGGCGCCGCAGCATTGGCTGCCCACTCCCCGTGGTTGGGCATGTGTGTGTTCACAGTGTGTTTGTGTGTGTTCACTTCTCACTGCTGTGTGTGGGCACTTGGATGGGTTAAATGCAGAGCACAAATTCAGAGTATGGATCACCATACTTGGCCACATGTCACATCCTTTCCTTCCTTCCTTTATAAAATTTTGGTCGACCAAGCCTCTTCTGGCTTCTTCTAGTCGACTATTAGGGGCAGCCCTAGTTTCTAGGGTGTTGCTAGGCAGTTGGCATTGCTAGGTGGTTGCCTGAGTGTTTGGGATTGTTGCTAAGTGGTTATTATGATGTTTTGGATGGTTTCTAGGGTGTTGATAGGTAGCTGTTATGAGGTTTGGAGTGGTTGCTAGAATGTTTCTAGGGGGTTGGACATTGCTTGGTGGTTTCTAGGGTGTTTCTAGGTAGTTGTTATGCTGTTTTGGATGGTTTCTAGGTTGTTGGGCATTGTTATATGTTTATAGGATTTTTTGGGGTTGTTGCAAGGGTGTTGCTAGGTAGTTATGATATTCTGGGTGATTTTTTTAAGAGGTTGCTAGATGAATGCTAATGTGTGTTGGATGATTTCTAGGATTTTGCTACGTGGTTGGGCATTGTAGGGTTAACTCTAGGCTATTTTGGGTGGTTGCTTGGGTGTTGTTAGGTGGTTGTTATGTTTTGAGTGATTGCCAGGATGTAGCTAGGCAGTTAAGCATTGCTGGATGGTTGCTAGGGTGTTGCAAAGAATCAGTCATGTTTGTAGAGCAAACAATGTAATGTGAGTTATGAGTTTGATACTTAGTGTTGAGGATTTTCTTAAATCCCTAACCCAAGATATTATAATAAAAATTGCGATGCATACGTTAGCAAGTACCAAACACATCTTTATGTACTTATATGTAAGTATTTATAAGTATGTAATATATATATATTTTTATGTTTTCTCTGATATATTTCGGATTTGAGGATTTACTGTTCCGTCACATTTTTTTCTTGTAGCTTATGCATGGCACATGTCCGTTGCCTTTGATCGTACCTTTGAGAATCACCCCTTCAGTTTGTATTCAGTAATTATCCCACACACCATCTGCCACCGAACATACGACAAGGTGTTGGGAATATCTTGGCCAAACCAGGAGTCTCGAGTGGAGAAACATTTTCACATTCCAGAGAGCGGCTATTTTTAGACCGATCATCCCCCTGGGGAAGCTTGTAGGGCTTCTGCTCTGTAGGTCGAGTATGATTAGAATTGAATGAGCAGCCCACACGAGACACACACAAATACAAACACTCACACATACACATGTGCTTCTGTGAGTTTCTTCATTATGCCATTCAAAAGTATGGGGTTTTTAAATAAATAGTTCACCCAAAAATAAAAATTCTGTCAATATTTACTTACTGTCCACTTTTTTCCAAACCTGTATGAGTTTGTTCTGTTGAACACAAAAGAAGATATTTAGAAGAATGTTGGTAGCCAAACAGCTAATGGTAACCACTGACTTCCATAATATTTTTTTTCCTTACTTTGGACGTTTGGTTATCACCATCCTTCATAATATCTTCTTTTGTGCTCAACAGCTCAAAGAAGCTCATAAAGGTTTGGAACAAAGAATGAATAAATGATGAGAATTTTCTTTTGAGTGAATTATCAATTTAAGATTTGTAAATGTTTTTAAAATAAATCTCTTATGCTCACCAATGCTGCATTTATTTGCAGAATAAATATATAGACAAATTCAGTAAAAATGGTGAAATCACAAATACAGTAAAAACGGTAAAATCAAAAATACAGTAAAAATTGTGAAATGTTATTATAATTTAAAATAACTGTTTTCTGTGTGAATATATTTTAAAATGTAATTCATTCCTCTGATCAAAGCTGAATCTTCAATGTCCCATGATCCTTCAGAAATCATTCTAATATGCTGATTTGCTGCCCAAGAAACATTTCTGATTATTATCAGTGTTAAAAACTCCTGCTTCTTGTTTTTTTTTTTTAACAATCCTTTCATAAATAAAATCGATAAAAGTATTAATTGAACATTTTAAGTAGAATAAGAACCATTGCTTATGTTTATCTCAATGCATTAAAATTCCATTCAAGCTAGCCAGACAAAAAAGTACATCAGCACCAAAAGCCACAGCTTTACTACATCCTAATATTCCTCTAAACCCCAGATTTGCCAGAGCAGAGCATATGCGCTCTGAATTTGTGTTTCCTGCCCTATGGCTGTGTGTGAGTCACTGGCATTAAGCCTGGCATCTCGGCAGGGGCTGGACGGCGGGTACCAGCGTGCACCGGACCATTCCTGTCAACACCCGCCCACAAATCCATCATGCCACAACAACGGCTTGTAGATATTGGGTCGAGGTGCTTGCAGCGTGTGTGTGCCAATGCCTTTGACAAATGGATGTGCAGTGATGTTTTGTGAAATCCTTGAATTAACAGGGATATTATTCGATCCCTAATACAGCAGTCTGCACAAGAATAGAAATCATTTGCATACTGTGAAATTTGAAATGTTATGCTGAGTTCTTTCTCAGCATTATTCTAAAGGATGTGATTATTGCCTTGGGAATAGAATAGAAAGACAAAGAAGCGTGAATGAATAGCACTGGTTAATGTGATCATCCAGCAGGTGGGATTTTGTTGAGTTCTATCAAATCCTGTTTGTTGTGTCCGATTAGACAGACATCATTTTGTGATTCACCAGCTGTGAATTTAAACGCTTTTCTTTAAATGTCGTTGTTTATCATCAGTTGTTTTATTAAGTTTTCTCTGCGGGTTGGATCATTACTCATAATATTGTGATCCGTGCTGGCCGCCTGTTGTGCATGTGCTGCGAGCCGTCACGTGTTCCAGCTGGAAATGGAACAATCTAGGATAATACTCTTTGGTTTCATGAACGTCCCTTCCTCCATAAACACTACACTATATTCCTGCACTATTGAAACGCTGCTGCTGTCATGAAAATGTTGTGTCAACATTATGATAGTACTGCACTGTCATTTTATATTAACCCATGTATTATACATATCGGCCTGTTGTTCTGCTTTTGTACAACAGATGTCTCTTGCAGCTATGCAAATAAAAGCCCATCCATACACTGACTACTGAGTAATAGAGACGTGTTCCTAACATTAGCAATTTAAAGAGGGTTTGCCAAAAGATTAAATCTCTGATACTAAAACTATGGAAGACCATTTCCACAGAATAAAAAAAATAAAATGATCATAAGTAAGCAGTTGTAAGTTTATTTATAATTTTGACTTTTTATCTCACAATTCAGTGTTTGTATCTCACAATTCATACCCTTCTCTTGCTATTCTGAGAAAAAAAGTCAAGATTGTAAGATATAAACTCAGAATTGTTAGATATGAAATCAGAATTGCAAACTCATAATGCTAAATTCTATAAACACAAATACTTACTGAGAATAAAAGTTGAAATTGTGAGATATAAACATGTAATTGCAAGAAAAAAGTCTAAATCGTCAGCAATTACCTTTTTTATTTCAGAATTCTGTGGAAGAAAGTCAGAATTGCGAGATACAAACTAAAACAATTGAGAGAAAGTAAAAAAAAAAATTGAGTTCGTATCTCACAATTAACACCCCCCCCCCCCCCCCCCCTCAGAATTGAATTAAAATGTGAAAATTCTAAGATATAAACTCAGAATTCTGTGGGAAAAAAGTTGCAATGGCATTTTTTCTTTTTTATTCCTTCATTATTTGTTCATTTGACTTCCATATAAAACAAATACGCACACTAATGAGAAACAGCGATGCCATTGAATCATTCTTGAATCTTCGCAGAATCATTTTGAGCGATTTCGCAATCGGTATCAACATACAAACTCAGAGAACAAACCGACACTGGACGAAGTAGATATTTACCTACAATCGATTGAATCAAACAGCTACTTTTTGAGAGGTAACTTTGAGACACTTAAACTAGTGCTGTGTCACGTGAATAAGCGATCGTTCACACCGGGGTATTTGCTATGTAAACATGCCAGATGGACATTTCTGAACACCACGTCACATTTTAATTATTTATCTATAACGTGCACGTTGTACACCATGTCAAGTTAAAAAAAAAAAAAAAAAGAATAAAATCACACCATGAAAAACTGTGTATCTTGTGATTTTTAGTACAAGCACACCTTTGGTCTGAAAGGCTTTGCCAATAGTGAATGCTCAAGAAAAATAAAAATGCATCTCCTAAAGGTGAAGTCAATGTTTTGGTGTTGTTGTTTTTTCCCCATGAAGAACAACAACATGAAACCTAACAGAACCCCAATAAGGGCTGGTTAGTTATTGCATTTTTATGCGTACAGAAAATGTGAATATTGCACAAGAGCTACTTGCTGAGCTAGCCTGAAACTCCTCATTTCTGTGATGGAGCTGGTGTTACGCTCCCTTGAATTCAGTTTAATTCCATTTGTTGCTGGGAAGCGGTCAATTTCCTGTTTATATTATTATTATCCTTGATGGACGTCATTAACAATAACATGTGGTGTACAGTTTCTCATGATACAATGCTGCACAGCAGCTGGTCTCATTTCGAGCCGGAGGTTTCTCCTCCCACAATCACGCATGCCATTTATAGTAATGACAGCCAGGGTAAGCTTGTGTTAATATGTTTGTATTTATAAAACGGATGCTGGCTTTGTAAGGCACCACCTCTCGTACGTGTTGCTCTATTACACACAAATGTGTTTCCGTCTTGACTAAAGCATCTTTCAGATCGTATAATGTGCATCCTAGAAAATCACCCGTCATGTTGCAAATACAAAAATGAGAAGTTTGAAATGATCATGATGCAATCCATGAGCAAGAGCAGCTGCTGCAGTGCCACCGTAATCAGTTTTTCTATGAAATACATGGAGCATATCCCACGACTGCCTATAATAGAACATCATATGTGCAACTAAACAAATAAACATCTTTCCTTATGCAGCCGAATGTCTCTTTCATCTCTGCCTGCGGGCGAAAACAGACGGATCCCAGAGAGACAAGCCGGAAATCTGCCACGATGCCAGGTACAATAGTGTGGAGAGGATTAATGACTGCAGGAGGAGTTTATTGCTCAGGTTGCCCTTTCATAACTCTGGAGTTCTCAGTTAGGGTTTATTTAAGTATCAACTCTGTCTAAAATGTCTTTGGGTGAGAAATGTTTGAGATCAGACTGAAAACTGAGAAGCAAGAGAAAGCTAGCTATGTTCTCAATTTGTGCTCCATTTAATCTCATGGGGGTTTAGGAGGAACAGTTGAGATGTTAAGGAAGTCTCATTGATTTTTCTATCCTAAAGATGGGGTTTCTCATCAACAGGAAATGTTCTCAGAATGCTTCTTCCAATAATGTTAATAGAACATTTGTTCAAAGTTATCTGGTCTTTTAATAATTTTCTCAAAATGTTCAAACAAAAACATTGTTCATGGAACGTTTTATGTTTGTCTAACATTTTTTGAATGTTGTTATGCAATTTTCAGAGAACATTCAAAAGTAACATTTCCATAATGTTTGGAATGTTAGAATGTTCCATTAACATTAAAACATTTTAAAAATATTTCAAAAACTGGACGTTCAGAAATAACATCCATAACTTAATGGAAATATTAACAAATGATTCTTAGAACATATTTTTGTTTGCCGGGAGATGAGCTCACTTGTTTGTACTGCAACACCTCCTTCAATCACTCAATCCCTCGGAAATGAAAGGTGATTGTGTGGTCAATGCAATCGATGTTCCCATCCAGCACGGCCACAGAAACAGCAGGCCATGAATTATAAGAGGACAGCGGACGTGTCGGCAAACAGGTCTGTGTGAGAATGAGAGAAAAATAGAATATGTTATGTTAGAATATAGTTATGTTTGCTTTAACATTAAGGTCCATTCAGTGCACAGAAAAGCCTTCTTAAAAGGATAGTTCACACCGAAGGAGAAAATTCTGTCATCGTTTACTCACCCTCATGTCAGTATAAACCTGTGTGTTTCTTTCTTCTGCTGAACACAAGAGAAGATACTCTGAAGAACGAGGGTAACCAAACAGTCGATGGTAGCCACTGACTTCCACAGTATGGAAAAAAATACAGTGTCAGTCAAACAACTGTTTGGTTAACCACATTATTCAACATGCCTTTTTTGTGCTCAAATAATGGTGAACTATTCCTTTATCAGCTATTTTCTGTGTGAATCATCCAGCATTTTAACAAAAGTAAAGTCGTTTGCAGTCTTTCCATGGCGGAATTTTAAGTTCAGTCATTGTTACACATTCCAACCAATCGCGTGGGTTTGGAGGCGGAGTTTGTCAAACCACTGGAAGATGAAAGTGTTGGAGAAACCTGTTTGAAAACAAGCATCATTTTTGCAGTTGTTTGATGGAGAATGTACATATTTAGAGAATGTATGTCAAGAGCTGCTATGAATATTCATCTAATGAAATATGGCATTGATGAAAAGCTCAGACTAGCTGCAGGAATCTTTATTACACTGTCTTTTTAAATATATTTTTACATTTATTCATTTAGCTGAATCTTTTTCTTTTTTTAAACAAAACAATTTTAACATTTAACACTCATTTCCTTTTTTATTTTCATCTGTATTTCTTATCTTTTTCAATTTGTGTCTTTAAATAATTAATAATAATTGACTTTTTAGATATTTTTTTTTCTTTAAATAGGCTATGCCAATGTAAAGCACATTGGAGAAACATGTTTTTGAATTGCCTTATTTGCACTTGTATAACTTTTTTCTTTAAAAACTTTTATTTTTGTTGTGCTGTTTCCCAATTTTTATTTTATTTTTTCTAAATTTTAGAGATGACTTGCTTTTAATCAATTTTTCATGCTGATTAAACACATGAGCATTCAGCGATCACAGCTGTGCTTCTGTAGAGGAGCTTTGAAATCTCTTGTTGTAGATCAGTAGATTAGTTTCTCTTAAATCTTTTCAGCATCTGTATTTCCTCCCTGTGGTGTGGTAATATAAATTTTCCTCTTTTGATCTCCCATATCTTCTGTGGGGTTTTTTGATTGTGTTTCTTATTAGTTTGGGCCTCTACTTTAGGTGGTTGGGCTCTTACTCCTTTAGAGTCGACTTTTTCCAGCTTTTTCTTCTGCTTTTTTTCTCAGATTTTTTTTGTGAAATTCACAATTTCATTTATATAATTTAGTGAGAGAACCGAACAGTCCAGTAAAGCCACCAGTGTTTGTTGTGGATGTTGGTCTGTTGGTTTGCCCCCATTAGGCTGCTTAATTAGCTTAAACAGCAAATCTACTTTGGTCAACCAGCTTCGCAAAAATCATGCTGACCGACCCACTTTACCAGTTAAGACCTGCTAGGAAACCACCAGATGAGCATAAGCTGGTCTGAACCTGCACGGAAATTTATGCTGATATAAGTTGGTTTTTCAGCAGGCACATAATTGAACCGTTTATGTACACTTAGATGTTTAGACTGGATCCTTGCACAAACCTCTAATATAGTTGTAATTAACCCGATGGCTGTTTTGTTCTGGACTATTTGCTGATGTGCAAGGAACAAATGAAAGTCACAGTAGTCCTGTTTTAACTTGATAAGGTTGAGAAAGGCGTGTCTCTGTGTGCTGCGTCAAACCAACCAATTTTTATTGTCTATTCATTCATGGTGTTTAATCAGTCATCACTAGTTCTCTTGGTGCTGCCATCACCAAATACAACTGTTCAGTGTAAAAAATCCCACAGATGCACATTGCACCAGAAGACAGGAAGAAACAACTTAGCAACCACCCAGAACACCCTAGCAACAGCATGCAATAATGAATTTTTCACATGCAAGCAACTTAAAACCAAGACAACTTATCTTTGCCTTCTGTTTACTAAGTCAAAAAACATATTCAACTGCATCGTAATGCATCATCTCACTTATTTTACTAAAAGCTTTTCAGTGCCCAGAAAGAGTCAATCTAGCAGTGCAAAGAAATCCTGCTGATTGCAGATTAAGCCATATATCTGACAGCCCCCTCCTCGCTTAATACTGCACTGCAGTGGCGGTCGAGGGGAGGGCGTTAGTGCTCGTCGATGGACCGGTGCAGTGAGATCTGCGCTCCCCAGGGAGCCGTTTGCAGACAGAAGTGTAGTGCACGCTAGCTGTGATGTACGAGCCAATAAAAGCAGCAACAGCCCCACCGGATCATCAGTCAGGAGCTAATGGAGCCGCAGTCGCTCCAATCAGACGTGAGCTCTTCAGAGCTCTAGACTGCGCTGGGCGTTCTGGCATCTAGTGGATCACATCTGTAGGAAAGCTTTGGAGTCAGTTAATTTATATTAGTATTGGCTTAGTATTAGTATTGGCTTCTTCTCAATGAGCAAACCTCATCACAACTGGTGGTGGTTGAGAAGATCCCCACCCTTCCATGTAAAGCGCTTTGAGTACCCAGAAAAGCGTTATATAAATATAACAAATTATTATTAATTACTGTTATTAATTACAATATAGTTGAAATGAAATCTGAATGTTACTGAAATAAATGCAAATGAAAGGATGGCCTGAGATTTGTCAAAATCTGAAGGAATGAAATAAACATATATATATATATATATATATATATATATATATATATATATATATACACTGTAAAAAAAAAAAAAAAAAGTTGAGCCAACTTAAAAGTTTAAGGCAACCGGCTTCAGCAGATTTTTGAGTTTTCTCAACTTATTTTTTAGGAAATTTCTCAACTTTTTGTTACATAAACTTAAAACAACAAGTTGAGATAACTCAAAAATCTGCTGAAGCTGGTTGCTTTAAACTTTTAAGTTTGCCCAACTTATTTTTTTTTTACAGTGTAGATAGAGAGAGAGAGAGAGAGAGAGAGAGAGAGAGAGAGAGAGAGAATAAAACAGTTTTTTAGCACTTTATTAAAGCACTTCCTTACCATGGTACCATGCCCAGTAATCATGGTAGTACTTAGGTTGGTGGTTGGCAGAGAAAAGATGTGTCTATGTGGAATCAGCAGTTGTTATTGTTAATTACAATTATTAAATATGATCTATTTTGTTTGTTGAATAGAGTAGATATTAAATAAAATATTAGATGAAAATCTGAAATGTTGCCTTGAAAACTACCTGAAATATAATTAAGTTGAAACAGAAGTACTAAAATTAAATTACAATTAAAATAAAAACAAATAAATGCTAAATAGAAACAAAACTAAAACTTTAAGATGAAAAATAAAGAAAAAAACCCTGAAAATATTTTTAAAAATTTTAAAAAAAATTATTAAAAAATTATGAAATTCTTACAAGAATATACAAATAAATACTATAATAGTATATAAATAATATAAAATAACACCCGGAATCAAGCACACATACGTGTTGTGTTTACATGTGAACACATGTTCACCACAGATTTGGCTCAGCATTAAGCAGTCTTAAATATACAGTATGGCTTCCTACACATGCACTGATCGGTGATACAAAAACATAATCGCTTTCTAGGAAAGAAATGCATTGCAGCTTTCTATTCAACTGCCTTTTGAATGAACTTTTATAACAGTGTTTATTGATATGGTTATATTGACACTATATTTGTTTCTGAAACTGTAAACCTCAGCTCAAAAGATTGACAGCTTAGAATAAGGCCTGAGATGTCAAGGTCTGACTTTCAGGCCGCTGTAAACTAATGTAAAACACACTGGCCCTGATTCATGAAAAACATTGAAAATCCTGACTGTATGAAAAAAAATGCTTGTCAATTTAACAGAATTTCCATTTTTATCTTGCACACTTCACTAAAAAACAGCATAAGCGTCTATTTAGCTGACATGAAAGATGTTACTGACTGATTGTGAACGACGCTGTCAGCATGTTCAAGCATTTGCATCACAAGTGTGCATGGAAAAAGTTAATTCAAGTCATGGAAGATTTTATTGCTCATATATTCCTTTTTTATAGCTCATCCGTTCCACTAAAGTATCAACAGTGTCTGAGATGTTTCGTTTAAAATTCCTTTGGGGAAAGACTTTTTATTTATGTTTACTTTATTATCCTTATTCTCTTTATTCTGCTGTCTAGAAGAAACAGCTGAGATTTTAAAGGAATAATTCACCCAAAAATGAAAATTTGTTGAAAATGTTGTCACCCTCGGGTCATTCAAGATGTAGATGAGTTTGTTTCTTCATCAGATTTGGAGAAATGTATCATTCCATCACTTGCTCTGCAGTGAATGGGTGCCGTCAGAACGAGAGTATAAAAACAGCTGATAAAAACATCACAATAATCCACACCACTCCAGTCCATCAGTTAATGTCCAAGAAGCCAAAAGCTGCTGTTTGTAAGAGACAAATCCATCAAGATTTATTTATTTATTTTTTTTACCTTAAACCATCACTTCCAGCTAAAATACGAGTCCACATTCCATCATAATACTTCCTCCAGTTGGTCTAGTCTAAATCAGGAGACAAATATGCACAAATCAAGCACAGTTTACAAGCCAAAACAGCTCTAAACAAATATCTGGGTGGATTTTGATGTGAGAGACAACAGAAGATGGACATTTTCACTGGAAGAAGAATTATTATGGATTGTTGACACATATTTTAGATGAGAGCAACAGTTTGATGTAAAACAAATAAACAAAAAAAACTCTTAATGGTGGAATTATTTCCTGTAAACAGAGATTTTGGCTTCTCCAAACATTAACTGATGGACTGGAGTGGTCTGGATTACCTGTG
Organism: Tor tambroides; assembly: GCA_021397915.2. NCBI lineage: Eukaryota > Metazoa > Chordata > Actinopteri > Cypriniformes > Cyprinidae > Tor > Tor tambroides. The sequence continues at coordinate 22,435 of JAFVLL020022423.1, forward strand.
GATTACTGTGGTGTTTTTATCAGCTGTTTGGACTCTCATTCTGACGGCACCCATTCACTGCAGAGCATCCATTGGAGAACAAGCGATGCAATGCTCAGATTTTGGGTAAACTATTCCTTTAAAGCAGTCTCACTAGTGATTTTCCTTTCCTATGAGAAGGAATACATTTCTTCTTCATTTTGAACTCATTTTTAGTATTTGGGTAACAGCTGTGGGTTCGTGGAGCTTCAGGATGGAGTGTGAAATGTGTGTCATAATTCACACCATCCTGAAAACTCAGTCTAGTTGAAACGGTATCGCAAATAAACACAACTCTGAATCATAACCTTCAAAACAATTACTTTACTGTTAAATCATCATCATCACATGATTATAAAAGCATCGCTTAAAGCAGAATATTAGACTCGTTGTTGCTAAAAATGGTCAATACATCACTAGTTTTAAATAGCTGTTTTCAAAAGACGTGGCTTTAGTTTTGTCCTTTTGCCCTTGTGTCCATAGCACTCGTCCTCACTTCTCTCTCTGTTTGCATGCCACTGTGGTTGACCTCTGACCTCTGACTCCGTCTCACATGGCTGTGAACAATGAAATAGTTCTTAGAGGTTCTGAAACATTCTGTTTGTTACACAATCCAGCAGCTTTGAGCCGGTGCAAACTCTGGTCTGGTTCCCACGTGAGCAGCAGGGGAGGCTGTAATGTACATTTATCTGAAGGAACATGAGTCAGGAGACGTGATTACATTACAGACAGCCCAGTTTAAATGAGGAAACCAGCTGTGTTCGTTTTAGTTTCCTTTTTCTTTTCTTTTTTTACACTGATTTAAAGGATTAGTTCTGATAAAAATAAAAATTCTGTCATTTATTTACTCACCCTCATGTTACTCCAAACCCGTATGCTGCTGTTTCTTTCCGTGGAACAAGAAAAATATGGAAGAACTGTCACAGCTTTTTCCACCAGCAATAGTTCATTGACATCTCTCAAGCTGCAAAAAGGACAAAATCATAATTTTCCATTCAGTTTTCCAAGTTTCCAACTCCTTGAAAATCTTATTTTGAGAACTAAAGAAAAAAAAAAAAAGTAAAACAAATTAAGAAATTGAAAATAAAAATGAAAATAATATAAATGAAAATAAAATGTATTTATACTGCTGTTTAATTAATAATTAATTTAATTAATACTCATTCAGCAGTATTAAATTGATCAAAAGTGACAGCAAAGACATTTATAATGTCACAAAAGATATTGAACTTTCTATTCATCAAAGAATCCTGAAAAATAAAATGTATCATGATTTCCAAAAAAAAAAAAAAAAAAAAAATTAAGCAGCACAAATGTTTTCAACATTGATAATAATCAGAAATGTTTCTTGAGAAGCAAAAAAGAGCTGAAAGTAGCAAACTGACAAAAATATCATTATCTCTTTTTTGTTTTTTAGGCAGCAACAAAAATCTCCATACAGTCATTTTCTGTCACAGAAATTGTCATTGGTCATGCTTATTTTTTCTTTTCTTTTTTTAATAATATGATTCTCACGCTCCAAATGTTGTCCATAATGCGAACAGCCATTTACACACATAAACACTCTTTATCAAAAGCACAAGGAGAGGATTTTCTGGCTATTAAAATCAGTGTTCAGAAGAACAATGCCTGTAATATGACATTCGGCAGCGATTGAGCTAATCTACAGTCACATGACACACGCTGGAAATACTGCTGCAGTTATTTAGCTCATTTGAGCCAAACAGACAGAGCTCCTGTACAACAGAAATAATAAAACAGCAGATGGATGAACACGCTGACACACAAACAAGATATAAATGAACCAGACAAGTGTTCCATCACCAATATTCATCTGTTTATTAACTAAAAACACAAAGTTTTATCCTGGGTCTGTCTTAAGTCGCTGGGGTATATTTGTAGCAATAGCAACAATACATTGTATGGGTCAAAATTATTGATTTGTCTTTTATGCCAAAAATCATTAGGATATTAAGTAAAGATCATGTTCCATGAAGATATTTTGTAAATTTCCTACCGTAAATATATCAAAACTTCATTTTTGATTAGTAATATGCATAGCAAAGAACTTCATTTGGACAACTTTAAAGGTGATTTTCTCAACATTTAGATTTTTTTGCACCCTCAGATTCCAGATTTTCAAATAGTTGTATTTCAGCCAAATATTGTCCTAATCCTTACAAACCATACATCAATGGAAAGCTTATTCATTCAGCTTTCACGTGATGTATAAATCTCAGTTTCAAAAAATGTACTCTTATGACTGACTGATCCGGGGTCACATTTCAATGCCTGTTTAACCATGTGCCCTGACCTGACTATAATTAGTGCATTTGTGAAGTGAAACCAAAAGTTATTTGTTGGTTGCATAAGCCTTTAATTCAGAGACAGTCATGGACTGAGGCAACACAATGCAGTTATTCTTCAGTAAACTGATGAATGATGGATTTCAGTGGAAGAACCTGCATCATTTTGTCCTCCAGCTCTGAGCCAGAGCACAAAGCGCTTCAGCACCATCTAGTGGCAAGAAATATAAAATAAAACGCACTTCAACCGCAAGGAAACAGCGCCATCTGTCTCTTCGATGAAGATTACGAAGCTTCATGATTGCTTTGGAATTTGAATTGTTTGGTCAAAAACAGTTTCATACACATAAATTACTGTTTAACTGTAAGGATTTTTTTGTTACAGACATTCAGGCTCAAACACCACCATCACACGCTGAGTATTTGTTAATCTGACTGTTCTTTCCATTGTTTTTCCTCCAGGCTGAGCTCAACCAATCCATTAGGCTATTGGCTTCTTCACCTTACTGAGTTTTATAGCATTTGGCAAACCAGCTTTTGGTGCATTAATATCACCAACTGCACTCAAGTGCCTCCTCTCCTCTTCGCATCTCCATCCCAGACATTCTGCCTGGCTTCAACTGCGATCTAATGAATAAGAGCTTTTGGCTTCAGATCAGGTGAATAATGGGCTCTACACTGATGCATTTCACTGAGGTCTTTGATACTTTTCTGCTGTCTCATTGCCTGCATGAGTATTTGTTGATAATGTACAATATAATGTTTTATAGATAATATATATAATAATATCATTTATAATGTATGTCTGTAATTTGTGAATATTAATTGCTATATTTTATGCATTTTTTTTACATGCAATATACACTCTCTTTAGAGAAGGCCAAACAAAAATAAAATAAAATGTATTGATTCATCCACTTATTATGAACATGATTTTTTTTATATGACTATTGTGTATTTGTATATTTCTTGGTGAAAAGGTAACAAAATGTATAGATAGATAGATAGATAGATAGATTATAAATGCATTATAAATAATATTATCTCTCCCTAGGGAGGGCAAAAGAAAAAGAAAAATGGTTTGATGACTCATCCTCTTATTGACTTTTAATTTATTATCAAACATATTTTCATATGTGAGCTTTGAATGTGATTATATGACTATATTAATGTACTATGAAAGAGTTCATGCATTTTTATCTTCGTAAATTACTTTTATTAATTGTATTTTGTTGATTTTTTGTGATCTTGACAAAATATTATTGTGTTTTTTTATATTTCTTGGTCCAAAGTAACAAAAGTTATATTTATATTGGGTTCGTCCAGGATATATTTCTTTCTTGTGAGCTCAGCATAACGTTTTTGTACAATCTCTAATTTTGGCATTAGAAAAAATTGTACATGCATAATACAGCTTTATATAGGGTTCATTCAGTACACACATACACACACACACACACACTGTATGAACACTATATAAAACTGCATTATGTATGTACCATTTTTTCTGATGCCAAATTTGGAGATTATGAGAAAACATTTTATGCTGAGCTCACAAGAAAATCTAGAAAAGCAAATGCATGGCCTCTCAGGCTTCCGTACCAATGCCATCTGACTTCCTACAGACTCATTTTCTAATCAAAACGCCACCCAGAGGAGAGAGAAAGCATTGCACCACAAACCATCAGTCCAGAGTGTGGTGGGGATGTTTGCAGCAGTAATGTGACTCGAGTCCAGTCCTGCTCATCCTCACATCAGAAGAACATTGATACGGGTGAGAGGAAAGTCTAGAAGATTCTTAACATGTGACCCTGGACCACAAAACCAGTCATAAGGGTCAATTTTTGGAAATTGAGATTTATGCATCATCTGAAGCTGAATAATTTGCTTTCCATTGATGTATGGTTTGTTAGAACAGGACAGTATTTGTCTGAGATACAACTATTTGAAAATCTGGAATCTGAGGGTACAAAAAAATCTAAATACTGAGAAAATCTCCTTTAAAGTTGTCCAAATGAAGTTCTTAGCAATGCATATTACTAATCAAAAATTAAGTTTTGATATATTTACAGTAGGAAATTTACAAAATATCTTCATGGAACATGATCTTTACTTAATATTCTAATGATGTTTGGCATAAAAGAAAAATTAATAATTTTGACCCATACAATGTATTTTTGGCTATTGCTACAAATATACCCCAGCGACTTAAGACTTAAGGTTTTTTGCTCCAGGGTCACATATGTTTCTTTTCCTGTATCTGCTCCACCAGTAACACACAGTTAGTCTTTGTTCAAGTCCTTTAAAGGCCAATTCTCTACTATTTATTGTGAGCTAAACTTCTAATAACTGTTATTCCTCTCTGGGCGTCGAGAAATAGTTTCAATATTTTGAAACTATAAAGAGTCCGTTTGGTCTGGAAAGAAATTCTCAGTATCATCTTCAATTCCTTTCAATATTTTCTTTCAGAAGATATTTAGTTTTTTTGTTGCATCAACAGCTATTTTGACATTTTGCGTATCAGTGCCACAACATTTCCTTGTTTCTGAATCACGGCTGATTTTAGCTGGCAATCTTCAGAATCCAGTTTCTGTGGAAAAGTCTTCTGTGGGTGTAGTTTTTAAGTCTTTTTAAGTGGAAATCTCTGACCTTTGACCTTGTTCTGTATCCAGAACAAAAACCGCTCATGGATCATCTGGTTGTTTTGTCCTTGCTCTGATCTTGTACCTGTCAATCAAATTAGTCTGAACTTTAAGATCAAGCAAAATTAAAACTAAGTTGAGGATGAAAACATTATGATGTAAAATAAATAGGTCATCTTTTAGTTTTTGCGCTGTATCTAGGTGAATAACCAAAAATAAATAAAACAACTAAAACAAATAAATAATGTGACATACTTGATATCCTTGCCTTGCAATAAATTTGTATGTGGCCTATTTTTATATCCAGTTTGGAAATATTTTCAGATTAAATATTTTTATTAAATAAAAAATTATGAAGATCTTCTTCAATGCTTTAATATGTACAGGAAGTAGGATGATGCCATCAAATGATGGTGAACATCATCAGGGAACGTCACAAATTGGACTAGAACTCGTCTTTCTCAGAACATCTCATTTTCAGAACAAACTCTGGCAGATATTCGGAGAAATCTTACGAGATTTTCAGAGACAAATCAAACAGCATGTGGATTAAAGAGGGCGGCTTCATCATACTCGTTTCAGAGCTGTGACCTCTGGTTATTACATAGCATCTGTAAACATGCAAGACATGTTTTACTTATATTGAAAACCTTATAGTAAACCACATACAGTACACTGCCCTCCAAAAGTTTGGAAACACCCCTGGCAAAGTGTGGTTTTGGATGATATCAGCATAAACCCTTATCATTTTTTGGTGCAAATACATTAAAGTAACTTGACATTATCATTGAAGACCAGCAATAAAACATAATTATGGCAATATATACATGTCAAAGTCAGACATGCCCCTTTGCCAGCTGTGATGCCTGGTTACTGGTGTAAACTTGGCCCAGGTTTTTAAAAGATTTTTGGGTCAGCAGCACACCTTAATAACTTCAACAATTGATTTCCAGTTCAAAGTCAATCTTTGAATAAACTGACAGCTCGGATGCCCAGATTATGCAGAGCTGTAATAGCTGCTAATGGTGGATATTTTGATGAATCGAAGATTTAAGTTTTTTACTGTTTATGTAATAAAATATGTTTTCGTAGTTTGTGTTGTCCCATATCAGTGCAAAATGATCAAAAATTAAAAAGGATTCATGCCAATATTGTCCAAAACCCCACTTTTCTAGGGGTTTCCAAACTTTTGGAGGGCAGTGTATATTTTTAAAAATATACAAAAATAATTTGCTAATATAAAATTATGCAAAGTTTTTACAATTAAATTTTGCTGTAGTAAAAAATATTTTCCTTATTTCATACCAGGTCACGGGAAGTGAGCTTTTTACCTGTTAGATTTCATAACTGTTTTCCAAACAGGTTCTTTTAAGGTTTCATGTTGTCATAACAGCAGTGACAATTATTTTTCAAAATGTTGATGTGATGATTCATACATTCTGCGTTCTTCTCAAGAAATATTTGATTTTATGAGATATGACTAACAAATGATAAAAATAAATAATAAAACTAACACTAGCTTTTCTAATCTTTTGTAGTTTATCTATCTGTTTTCTTTTTATTTATTATACAATTAGCAAACGCAAAAAATATACACTAGGCCTCTCCTTTTCCTCTCAAAAATAACAGCAATCAATGAACACGTGATATGATGAACAAACAGGAACAGAGAGACAGAGAGGAGATTTCAATAATTACTCGATGATTTCTCAAACGCAAGGCAATCAAAAACAATCTTAGTGGGTTTGACAAAGTTATTTCAATGTAACTTTGTATTCAGATTTTATTTTAAATCAGTGCTTAAATAGCTACTTTATTGGCATCTATGGTTCCATTAATAACTTTTGAGATTCATGGAACCATCTCGATGCACAAAAGGTTCTTCATAATCTTCAGATTATTAAATGTTCTTCACACACACAAAAAAAAGAAGTTTTTTTAAAGAACACTTGACTGAAAGGTTCTTTGTGGAAAAAAAGTTTCTCCAATGCATCGCTGCAAAAAGTTGCTTTTGGAACCTTTATTTTTAAAGAGTTTAGTGAACATGTGTAGTGAAGTGTAGTGTAGAGTCAGTGGACAACTAATCTGATGAAGACAGCTGCACACACTGTCACTTTAATAAAGCAAGATGTCTGAATATCCCTAAAAATCCTACAAAATCTCATATTACATTTACATTTAGTCATTTAGCAGACGCTTTTATCCAAATGAGGACAATGGAAGTAATCAAAATCAACAAAAGAGCAATGATATGCAAGTGCTATGACACAGCTTAATGCAGTACACATAGCAAGGTTTTTCTTTTTTTATAGAAAAAGAATAGAGCAAGCTAGTGTTAGAGGCCTGTTCTTCACAATGTCTAGAAACGAACTTTATTATTCAGTGGAATTCTGAGTATTACAAGAGTGCTTGTTCTGTGAAATCACGAAACGCCTATTTCACTGTAATGCTGCCTCTCGGAGACTGGACTGATTCCTGAAACAGGTTATGCTGCTACTCTATTTCATGATATGGAGTTAATAAGTGACTTTTATTAGAAACAAAGCACAAAATATGGCTGCATTAATGGGGGCCAAGCATGAAAAGCAGAACTCGTTTTGAACTGTGACCCACAGGACTGCAGAAGCCGTTTTAGGCAGAGCGGGTCAAAGGTTAAGAGTAGATTGAAAGGTGTCATATTATGATTTTTTTTTTTTTTTTTTTTTTTTTTTAAACTAGACTGGGATGCATAGTGCAATAATACTGTAACTTTCAGAACTTGCTGCTCAGTCTAAGAGAAGAAATTAACTGAGCTGCAAAACCAACTAACAGAAGTGAACTCCTGCCAAACAGATTCAATAATAAAAACATTATTGATATGACCAGCTTTCAGCTCTTGCATTGCACTGTAAAATTTGTTATAAAATTTCAACAGCCCTAAACTGACCAGATGTGAAATTTTGTGAACCATTGTTCAAGTGTGTAAATTAAATAATTTATTTTATTTTATTTTTTTTTATTTTTTTTTGCTATTTTTATGTTTTTTTCTTTGGTGGCAGATTTCTGTTATATTATAATGCTATTGATTTAAAAAAAAAAAAAAAGAAAAGTAGTTTTATATTACGACTGCATAAGATAAAACTATAATTTGTAACAAAAAAGGCACACGCACACAAAAAAATCATTATGCCGTTTCAGCCATTTTTGCTCCCACTAGCAAAAAAGATATTCTTGTTAAATAATCGCATAATTCACCCAAAATAATTCTGGATCAGTAACATAAAACACTGTTCCACCTACACTTCTTAAATCTGTAGGCCTAAGTTTGGACTGAACTTCTGAGGCATTGGGAAGGACATGAGGCCTGAGAGCTCTGTTGACTGATAACAGACAGAAAATGGTTTACAAAACACAGTCCATCACAAATTCATAATTTATAGCACATGATTCTGTCCACATATAGAATCAATTTGAATACAGATTCTTTACAGATGCCAAAAAGCACACTTGACAGTCATGAAATATAAAAGTGGACAACAGTCTTTAAACTGGTGGAGTCTTTGAAATACCAGCATGAAGTTCTATGCAGGTCCAAGCTGGTTTAGTTCTGGTCTTGCTTGTGGACCAGAACAGCCATACTGGTGCTGGCAATGCTGGTCACAGAATGTTCTTTGCTGGTTAACCTGGTTAAGAAAGCACCAGCACACCAGCATTCAGAATGCTGCTCAGCCATGCTGGTCTGGTTAACATGGAACATAGAAATCATTCATAAAATTAGACAAAATAAATACACTAAAACAGACTCTGTTGCTCCTGTGTGCCCTGTGAGTGCTGACTTGATCATCTGTAAAACTGACAATTTTATCCTACAGCAAGTGAAACAAATATTTCGGCTTCAAAGCAGTCATAAAACATTGGACTGATATTTATCAGAGTGGGCTGTTTGTTCAGTTCCAGCTTACGACTGCTCATTCCACCTCCAAAGGCCCCACAGGCTACAACAGAGAAAATGAAAGTTATCATCATTTTATCTTCTTTATTTCTTAGAAACCAAGCTGTACTTTTTGGTCTGTTTGTTGAACTGCTCCAGCAACTTTCCTGTCGTTCTGTCCATGCATGAACATACTGCTTTTAGATTGATTTAGATTGCTTGTTTACTATGAATTAAGTGGACATGTCTAGACTTTTTGCACAAAAGCAATGGAGAGTTCGATTTAAATTTAAAATTTAAAGTGTTAAAAATCTGCTTATTTAGCTTATATATATATATATATATATATATTCTAAATGTAATTATATATTATTTATACATATGTGACCCTGGACCACAAAACCAGTCTTAAGTGTCAATTTTTCAAAATAAATAAGCTTTCTATTGTTATATGGTTTGTTAGGATAGGACAATATTTGGCTGAGATACAACTATTTGAAAATCTGGAATCTGAGGGTGCAAAAAAATCAAAATACTGAGAAAATCTCCTTTAAAGTTGTCCAAATGAAGTTCTTAGCAATGCATATTACTAATCAAAAATTAAGTTTTGATACATTTATGGTAAGAAATTTACAAAATATCTTCATGGAACATGATCTTTACTTAATATCCTAATGATTTTTGGCATAAAAAAAATTCGATAATTTTGACCCATACAATGTATTTTTGGCTATTGCTACAAATATACCCCACCGACTTAAGACTGCTTTTGTGGTCCAGGGTCACATATATGACATAAGTAACAGGAGAATATTGTTATTAGTGTGTGTGTGTGTGTGTGTGTGTGTGTGTGTGTGTGTGTATGTGTATGTGTATATATATATATATATATATATATATATACACACACACACTTCTATTGGCAAGTTAAAAGTTCTATCAATCAATAAAACATCAAAGCTAGTCCTTCTCATTGATGTCACCAAAATGACTTACCTGTATGGATGAAGGTTAAACAAATGAAAGGTTAAAATATGGATGACAGGTGCTAAACCCCTCCCAGAATTTCTCAGATTTCCTCCCCAAAACAGAGGTGAGTTGGCAGAATATAAATTTTGTGAACTTGGCTTGGTCACACAGGCACGTGTGTCTCCAGAGAAGCCGACTGGACTTCTGAAATCCAAAACAGCAGATTTTGGGTTGAAATAAACTGGGAAGATGGGGCTCGGCGTGAGTGGACTATTGTTATCTTGAACATATCTTGTGAATCAACCAGCATATGTTGTGTTTTGGATGCTGGTGAGCTGGTTGGGCCCAAACTGGATGCTTAATTAGTTTAACTAGCAATGCTTCTTTGGTCAACAAGCTTTACCAGACCATGCTGGTTGATCAGCATCACAGACTAGCATCAAACCGGCATAAGCCAGTATGGAAACTCATGCTGGTGTATGCTGGTGCTTTCCGCAGCGATTCTGGTCTGGTCTGCTGATGTTCCATTTGTTGTATAGATTTCATCTTTGGCTCTGTTCCCATCAGGTAAGGCGCTACTTTTATGTCAAACATGTATGTATATACTGTTTTTATATTTTATAGACAGGGAATGATGAGTACACGTTGACGGCAACTTCTGAGGATGAAATCAAAAAGTTCAAAAAGGGTAAAAAAAAGAAGGATGTGGACGAACTGAAGAAAGAAGTTGAGCTGGTGAGAAATTCATATATACATTACACATCACATAAACATGTCTGCTAGGGCATGGAGGCTATACCACCATAATACTGGTATGATCTGAAACAATAACCACTAAGAAAAGTTCAATACTTTCTCATCTCATAAAACTATACTACTTAATTATTTTCTGCACGTATGAATTATCATGGAACTGAGGTTCAAGCTTTTTTGCTCTTCTGCAGGACGACCACAAGCTGACACTGGACGAACTTTCTCACAAATTTGGCACTGACTTGAACAAGGTGAGCAGAGGTTTAGTGAGAGTTTTTGAAGTTTTATATTTTTAGTCAATTTTATGTTACACCAAATTGTCTGTATGAAATTATGTGTTTTGCTCCTTTTAAATACAAGGAGACAAAAACTAGTTAATGATCACATTCTTTTAATTTAAAAATCTAAATAAAAAAAAAGTTTTGATTAAACTGAAATGTTTTACGTTAAGCTTAAGAGACCGGTCCTGTTTAAATATGACACTTTACTGTCTTGAAATTACACAGAAATTTGTGTAGTTGTTTACAAAATTTGTTTTCATTTAATTTCAAGTAGCCTCTAGTTTTAAGAATTTTTTTTTCTGCATTCATTTCATTATACCCTATGGCAGGGCTTGTCTTCGTCCCATGCAAAGGAGATCTTAGCCCGTGATGGGCCAAATGCCCTGACTCCACCTCCAACAACTCCAGAATGGGTGAAGTTCTGCAAACAGCTCTTTGGTGGATTCCAGACACTGCTGTGGTTGGGTGCATTACTTTGTTTCACGGCATATGGAATTCAGGCTGCCTCTAACGAAGAACCGGCGAATGACAATGTATGTGAGAGAACATGTTTTGTCTTCATTATCATACACTTTGTCCCTTTCTAAAAACCTAACTGTGGTTTTGCAGCTGTACCTGGGACTTGTGCTTGCTTTTGTTGTCATAGTCAATGGATGCTTCTCATACTATCAAGAATCCAAGAGCTCTAAGATCATGGAATCTTTTAGGAACCTCATTCCTCAGGTACAGTGATGGCTTCTCATAAATCATTTTATGTTCAAATGTAGCTTTCCCGTGGCACAAAAGTACTTATTGTTCTGTTCTGGTTATGAAGCAAGCGTTAGTTGTGCGTGATGGAGAGAAAAAGATCATCAATGCTGAGGAGGTAGTTGCTGGTGATCTTGTGGAGGTCAAAGGTGGAGACAGAATCCCAGCTGATCTCCGTATCATCTCTGCACATGGATGCAAGGTAAGACCTAAAGCATTTGTGAATGTAATTGTGATATATGCCATCAATGCCTTTTTATGAAACTTTCATTCTACCTTTCCAGGTGGACAACTCTTCCCTCACTGGTGAATCTGAGCCCCAGACTCGTACTCCTGACTTCTCCCATGAAAACCCCCTGGAGACGAGAAACATTGCGTTTTTCTCTAGCAACTGTGTTGAAGGTACCAAAAAAGTGTCTGTAGTATGTTGGATACATTGGATGCATTTTACAATAGCTGTGGACAAACTGAACAACTAAATTTCTTGAACATAATAAAACCCTAGGTATTGGAAGAGGGATTGTCATTAACACCGGTGACCGTACTGTCATGGGTCGTATTGCATCACTTGCCTCCAGTCTGGATTGTGGACAAACACCAATTGCTAAAGAGATTGAGCACTTTATCCACATCATCTCTGGTGTAGCCGTCTTCCTGGGTGTGGCCTTCCTAATCCTGTCCTTGATACTTGGATATGGGTGGTTGGAAGCTGTTGTTTTCCTTATTGGGATCATTGTTGCTAATGTACCTGAAGGTCTTCCTGCCACTGTAACTGTAAGTCAGAGTGATTTTTTTTGTTATACTTTGGTTGCTTAATCAACTTTATCTGTACAACAGATTATTAGTGTTTCAAAATTTTTATAATCAATAAGTCCTGGTCATATTTCAGTATGTTTGAGCCAAAAGTGATCCATTAGCTTGTGTCTACTTATCTAGGTGTGTCTAACTCTGACCGCCAAACGTATGGCAAAGAAGAACTGCCTGGTGAAGAATCTTGAAGCCGTGGAGACTCTTGGCTCGACCTCCACCATCTGCTCCGACAAGACAGGAACTTTGACCCAGAACCGAATGACCGTCGCTCACATGTGGTTTGACAACCAGATTCATGAAGCAGACACCACAGAGAACCAGAGTGGAAACTCATTTGAAAGGAGCTCTGCTACTTGGGCTGCCCTCGCACGTATCGCTGGGCTTTGCAATCGTGCCGTTTTTCGTGCCGAACAGAGCCATCTCCCAATCCTTAGCGTGAGTTTCCCTCTAGTTATCTTAATATCTATATGAGCAACATTAGGACTTGCAACTTCCAGTAGCCAATTTTGCTATGTTATTGTGAGTGAAAACTTTGTTCAATAAAATTTGTTTTGCAGCGAGAAACTGCTGGTGATGCCTCAGAGTCTGCTCTGTTGAAGTGTATTGAACTGTGCTGCGGTTCAGTCACTGAAATGAGAGAGAAGTACACAAAGATTTGTGAAATCCCTTTCAACTCCACCAACAAGTATCAGGTAATTTTGTTGAGGAGTTCTTTGAAGATGATGTGGATTTGTCTGGTCATCCTAACAGCCCTTCATATGCTTTTTCTAGCTCTCAATTCACAAGAATCCCAATGCCTCAGAGTCTAAGCACCTGCTGGTGATGAAGGGAGCTCCTGAGAGAATCTTGGATCGATGCTCTACTATTTTGATTCAAGGAAAAGAGCAGCCTATGGATGATGAAATGAAAGATGCTTTCCAAAATGCTTATGTAGAACTCGGAGGTCTTGGAGAAAGAGTGCTGGGTAAAGCCACCATATGAAGTTCTCTTTGGGATAAGCATTGAATTTATGGCTACAGAAGAATATGAATACAGAGAATGGTAAATTACAGCACATGAATAATTCTGTGATCTCTCTCATAGGCTTCTGCCACTTTTCCCTACCCGATGAACAGTTTCCTGAGGGTTTTGCATTTGATACTGAAGATGTGAACTTCCCAACTGAGAACCTGTGTTTTGTTGGCCTCATGTCCATGATCGATCCTCCTCGTGCTGCTGTACCAGATGCTGTAGGCAAATGCAGGAGTGCTGGAATCAAGGTGTCATCATCGAAGATCTACTGCATGAATATACTGCGCCCATATTCAATTATACAGATAATAGTTACTTGTGACCATTCAATTACAGCTATGGTTATTCATTCAAAGTAATTTAAAGGAATGATTTTTCCCATACAGGTTATCATGGTAACTGGTGATCATCCAATTACAGCTAAGGCTATTGCAAAGGGTGTTGGCATCATCTCTGAAGGCAATGAGACTGTGGAAGACATTGCTGCTCGTTTGAACGTTCCTGTTGGAGAGGTTAATCCAAGGTAAACCAATTATCTCCATCCAGTTTCAGATGTGGAATATGGAATTGCTCTAGATGTTTGCTAATACAAAGTGCATCTCTAGAGATGCCAAGGCCTGTGTGGTCCATGGTGGAGAACTGAAGAACATGAATGAAAGCGACCTGGATGAGATCCTCAAATACCATACAGAAATTGTGTTCGCCAGAACTTCTCCACAACAAAAGCTGATCATTGTGGAAGGTTGTCAGCGACAGGTGCTGTACCGTCAGACAGTTATCTATCTGATTCTACTGAGTACCATTTTAATGCATTTTATTTCTCTCATCAGGGTGCCATTGTAGCTGTAACCGGTGATGGAGTCAATGATTCTCCTGCTCTGAAGAAGGCTGATATTGGTGTGGCTATGGGTATCGCTGGATCTGACGTATCTAAACAGGCTGCTGACATGATCCTTCTGGACGACAACTTTGCCTCAATTGTCACTGGAGTAGAAGAAGGTACAGTATGAAAAGCTGTTGAAGTTTTAATACTTAATTCACTTCAGACATTATGAAAGATTCGTCATTGACACTTAATTCTGAAACACACTTCAGGACGACTGATCTTTGACAACTTGAAGAAGTCTATTGCCTACACTCTGACTAGTAAGATCCCTGAGATGTCACCCTTCCTCATGTTTGTCCTTGTTGGTATTCCTCTACCTTTGGGCACCGTCACCATCCTCTGCATTGATCTGGGCACTGACCTGGTAAGAAAAATGACTATTACTGTATAGAGCTTTAAGTTATGCATTCTGTTTTTAATTAATTTTCAATTGTTGCCACAGATTCCTGCTATCTCTTTGGCCTATGAAAATGCAGAAAATGACATCATGAAGAGACAGCCCAGAAATGCAAAAACAGATAGGCTGGTGAACGCGAGGCTAATCAGTATGGCATATGGTCAAATCGGTAAGCACATTATTATTCTATAAAGAGAACTCTGAATTTTTTTTGAACATAGCATCTATTAAAGATCTTTAACAATTATACTCTTAGTCTTAACATGTATGAATATGGGCAATTTTACTGTCATGATTTTTTTCTTTTTAGGTATGATCCAAGCAGCTGCAGGGTTCTTTACCTACATTGTGGTTATGAGTGAGAATGGTTTCTGGCCCAGTTATCTGCCAGGACTTCGAGTTGGTTGGGAAGACAGATCTATCAGTGACCTGGAAGATAGCTATGGTCAACAATGGGTAAGTGTCAAAGCTTTGACCATGCAAATGTGAAACAAAAAAGCTCCTATATTATAGCACAAATTTGAAAAATCAGTCTTTTAAATATTTTTATAAACACTGCTTTGTTCTTGTGTTTTAATTGTCTGATGCAGACCTATGAGGCCAGAAAGATTATAGAGTCCACATGCCACACAGCATTTTTCATCAGTATTGTGGTTGTGCAGTGGGGTGACTTGATTATTGTAAAAACCAGAAGAAATTCCATCGTACAGCAGGGAATGAAGTATGTAAACAAAGGGATGCAAACAAGCTTCAAAGAAGCCATAAAGTATTGGTGGATTGTTTGTTCAGTTGCAGCTCGAGGCTGCACACCTCAAAAGCCTTTTCACAATTTGTTCTTTTCTTCTTTCCAAGAAACAAAGTCCTCATCTTTGCCCTTTTTGAGGAAGCTGCTCTGGCAGCTTTCTTGTCCTACTGCCCAGGCATGGACATTGCCGTGAGAATGTATCCTCTAAGGTAAGTGGACGTATATAGACTTTTGCACACATGTAACTGAAAGTCTTTTCATTTGTCTAACTGACTTTGAATGGCATGAGGAATTGAAACAACGGGGAAAAAATCCTTGTATTCTTTCATGCAGACCATTGTGGTGGTTCACTGCCTTCCCATACTCAATTCTCATCTTCATCTATGATGAAGTTAGGAAATACCTCCTACGACAGAATCCAGGAGGTAATAACATATATTTTCCTACAGTATTTCATTGCTTTAAGAAATTAAGAATGAACTCTAATATCAGTGCTATTTTGTTTTCAGGCTGGGTGGAACAAGAAACATACTATTAAAACAAGAAGACTTTCTATTGCAAATTTATTTTCTGAGACATTTTTCTCAAAATTATACAGTTCTGTGTTTTTCAGCAAATAAATGTCAAATTTTGTTGAGCTGATTTGTGTGTGTGTGTTTTATTAAACTAGAACAGAACATAAAAATAGTGACCATATAGTGCACTTCTTTTTTTTTTAAGTTTGTAATAAGTCATATAAGGTGAAATAAAAGCCATCTATAAATTCAACATAAAGTCATGGTGTAGTTACATCATCATCTACCAGCAGGGGTCTACTGAGAGACAATATAAAACAATCCAAATTCAGCTCAACCATGGTCACAAACATTTAAATTATACACAAATGTTTGTCTAGTATATAAACACGCTCAATGCTGATTCTCATGCACAGTTGACAGAAAACGACAACAACGGCAAAGTTTAATGTGACTATAAATGCACTGCTGCATTTACCAGACACTTTTATCCAAAGTCACTTACACTGCATTCAGTTTACATATATCAGTCTATATTTATCAGTATTTGCCTTCTCTGGGAATTGAACCCATGACCTATAATACTGAGAGTTAAAACACTTCTAGGTATCATAAAGGTCATGTGGCATGTAGGCTGTGTGAGATGTTTATACATATCAATGAAACCAGAAGAACATGCTGAACATCAGTCAAACATTCCATTATAAAAACATTATTCCACAAATGCGTGCCATGATCTCGTTCTCAGCTGTGTTATACTACTAAACTTTTTAAGGAAGTGAGGCTGACATGGGGGCTGTGAGGATGTGTTGACTGACAAAACAGCAAATCGTTTACAAAACAAGGCTAAGGTCCAACAAAAATGAGTGCTTAATTGTTCGCGTATATGGTAGTAGTTTGATTTATCATTTATTACAATTTAGTCATTCTTAAATTACCTTCGAAAATGAACAGCTTTTCAAAAAGTCCAAAAATTCTAGTCAAAAAACAGAGCATCTAATTTTCAACTTTCTTTCACTATAACAGACCAAAGAAATAAATAATACTTAAAATTGCCAATAAATATGTGCACATGAATTAACATGGAAGGGATATTTGAATATTAACATATAACGTTATTAAGAAACTCAACTGTTACAAAAAAGACATGATGAAGGTTAAATGAATGTTAAAGATGACACCTGCCAGACTCCTCCCAAACTCCTACCCATAATGTAGGCGAGTTGACAGGGTACAAATTTGTGAACCTGGTTTGCGCACACAAGGATTTGTGTATCCGAGTGGCTGGCAGGAGGATATGGAGTGGTGTCCTGGAATCCAAAGGATCACAATTTGAATTGAATAGGTGGATTCTGGCTGTCTTTGTTGGACGGTGTTTCTTCACATAGTTTTCTTTTTTTCTTACCTTCTGATAATATTTTGTTTGCCACTGGCTTTACTTTTAATGGGGTCAGGTAAGATTGCAGTTGTATGCTTTATACAAAGTTTCAGGCATAGATATAATTTCACTTTTGTCTTTGGTGGCATATATGCTTACATAGGAATCACAGACATAGGAATCCCTGTATCATGTTCAAATGTTGTCTAAAACAGACATTACAGTGGTGAACTAAAAAAAACATATACAGAACTGCAATGTTAAGCAAAACACCAAATAAAAAAGTTACTTGTCCATGAAATAGGGGATTTTTTTTTTAATGTAATGTAATTTATTTTGAAGTAATTCTCAGCTCATTTTTTTCAGCTCTTACTTACCTATTTAAGCATGTTTATGATATGTGAACCTGGACCACAAAACCAGTCGTAAGTGTAAATTTTTAGAAACTGAAATTTCCACATCATCTGAACGGTGAGTAAATAATCTTTCCATTGATGTATGGTTTGTTAGGATCGGACAATATTTAGCCGAGATACAACTATTTGAAAATCTGGAATCTGAGGGTGCAAAAAAATCAAAATATTGAGAAAATCTCCTTTAAAGTTGTTCAAATGAAGTTCTCAGCAATGCATATTACTAATCAAAAATGAAGTTTTGATATATTTACGGTAGGAAATTCACTGAATATCTTCATGGAACATGATCTTTACTTAATATCCTAATGATTTTTGGCATAAAAGAAAAATTGATAATTTTGACCCACACAATGCATTTTTGGCTATTGCTAAAAATATACCCCAGCGACTTAAGACTGGTTTTGTGCTCCAGGGTCACATATTTGCCCAATTAAACTGACTCTTGGTGTCGCTTATTTATAAACATAAAGTAAAAAGTATTTTTGTTCATGTTTGTTTCGTTGTGCATGTGTGCTGTTGCGATCATTTGTTTTGATTTCTCCGTGAGAGTCGCTCACACACACAATGAGGTTGTGTGAGTTCATCTGGTGTGACCTTGTTAGTCAATGCAATATCAGTTGCCATTTACACTGAATGTAATAAAATCAGAATCATTCTCACCAAATTTTCGGTGCTTCCCTAATTAATTATTGTTATTCATGTTTTAATAAGGCTACTTTGCCCCTTCAAAAAAATACACCTGTCCCGGACAAGCAGACAAGCATTAATGTTGAGCACATAAATGTATAAAAATGAGTTGCAGATGATCCTTGAGTCAAAATGTCCAGCTCCTGAGACCTGGCACATCTGATGCAATAATTTCCTCTTAAGGTAAGGAAAAGATTAGTTAAAACTTGAATTTTTGAATTAAAGGTCAAATTAAAAGCTGGTGGAAGAATTGTGAACAGTGATGATACCAGAGAAACTGCTGGCAGAGACCCAACCAATTCACGATATCATGAATGTATCTGCAGTCAGATCACCAGAAGAAAGAGAAAAAAAGCTCTTCACAATTAACTTTTTTTTTTTTTTTGCACTAACACACACACACACACAAAAGGGGTATTTGTTGACTCTAGTAACCCTTAAAATAATAACTGCAGTACCGAGAACTGCAGTCTTAATGTAACACCATGTAATGCAATAGTTCCCTTTCAGTCAGTCACTTTTGACGTTAAGTCGACATACTGACATATGTTTTTAGGTTACCAATGTTTAAAATCTTTTTTTTTTCACAGTCTGCCATTATTAATTTATTCCATAACCCTTACCAAATAGTAGAATACTTCAAGTTTATTTTATTAAGTATACTTAAGTAAAGTTAAAGTATATTTTTAAGTATACTTTATGTAGTAAGTATACAAATATCAGTGTACTAGTAGTATACTTGTAAGTGTACTATTTCAATACTCCTTGGGACTAAATTTGCCCACTTTCTAATATATAAAAGTATATTTTAAGTATAACAGTAGTAAACTGTGAGTACACAACTAGTTTACATCAAGGTTTTTTAGCTTGTACTGCAATTATACTAAAAGTGAACTTATAGGTATACTCATAGTTTACTAATTAAATACTTGTAGTGGCATTTTTAGCACACTTTGAAGTATATTCTCAGTAAACTACTAGTTTAGTAGTTTTATACTGAAAATATACTCGTATTTTTTTTTAAGTGAACTTTACGTCATACTTTTAGTATACTACTATGTCCCTATTAGGTATTAATTTGTATATTTTGTTATATGAATATCTGCTTATATGCTATATAAGTGTTATATGAGTATCTGTTTGTAAACAGAAATATTTTATTAGCTTCATGCATTGTTTTTTTAAACACTTGAATGTGGGTAAGTTTCATAAATAAAAAAATAAACAACATTTTGAACAAAAAGCTGAAAAAAAGAGTATGAATTGGATTCAGAATGATAATCAAAACATAGATGGAGTCGATCAACACCCCAAAGCTTGACAGTCATTATTACCTGTTCATTTTTCGGCATTTTATTCCATAATGTTACACAGTTTTGATGCTGTTTTATGTCTGATGATGTGGAAGCATCTGTTGTTTTGGTTTTTTCTTCACTTGTGTTTTTTGGAAATTTTGTACAGAAGATGTGTACTAGCGCCCCCTACCATATAACAATGAAAACACAGATTCTAGGAGCACAGTATAGCTCAAATATATTTAGACTTTTACTAAGTATAAGCCAAGTATTCTTAAATGTCATTTTAAGTATATTTCTGAGAAGTACATAAAGCCCATTTCTGATAAGTACATAAAAAGCAGACTAAAAGTATACTTTGCTATTTTAGTATAAAAGAAATTTACTAATAGCACACTTGAACAAACTTCTTTTTTCGTAAGGGAAGTGAAAGTGTCCAATAAAATAGTGGTACCAAGAGTAAGAAAGGATGGGTATGGGGGGCAAAAGCATCAATTATTATATTCATTTAAACAATTATTATCAAACAATTATATTCATTTAGTAACATATAAAGAACGTTAACTTTTAAACTGAGTGAGCGCATGAATATTTTTGCATATGTTAGCAGAGAGAATGAAAGAGAGAGAGAGAGAGAGAAGGAAACTACGCCGCGTGCCGGTATCTGACATAGAGAGTGAAACACAGTCATTTAGATTGCATTATGAATTTTGAAAATTTAAAATTGCTCTTTGAGAAAAAAAAAATCTATCAAGTTTTGGGTTCAGTGCTCTTGCTTCTTCCATTTTCTCGCAAAATTTGCCACAGTTAGGCCTACTTGCCACAGTCACTCAATAACAATACTGTCAGATAAATTATGCTGCCATATCAAATATTTGTTGTAATTATTATATTATTCAAAAATAGCAAAATAGCAGTTTTGCATATCACACATTTAGTTTCTGTTTTGTTTTTCTGGTGTTATTGTAAGGATAAAAGAACCTCAGATACTTTGATCTCCTGAGAAACAGACAATACAAACAGACAATACACGGGCATCTTCGAGACACCCCACAGAGTGGAGGTGTAGGAAACTTCCTTCCCTTCTGTCCATTTGTTTCTTCTTAAATCCCCTCACCCATCCTTCCTTCTACTCAGTCAGCTCAAAATGGTCAATAGTAGAATCTAATGTTCTATATTAATGCAAGTGATATTCACAGTCATGTTTGGTATCATTTGAATTGTCTCGAGGCGTCTGGTACAATGGTCTCATTCTTACAAGGAGTAAACTAAAAGGTAATACAGATCCTAAGAGTTTAGAGATATTTTGCATACTGTAGAGGG
>JAFVLL020022424.1:0-46706 GCA_021397915.2 Tor tambroides
AAAGCCAGCATCTCTGATGGTATGGGGGTGCATAAGTGCATACGGTATGGGCAGCTTGCATGTTTTGGAAGGCACTATGAATGCTGAAAGGTATTCAGATGTCTATTTCAGGGAAGGCCTTGTGTAATTCAGCAGGACAGTGCAAAACCACATACTGCAGCTATTACAACAGCATGGCTTCATAGAAGAAGATTCCGGGTGCTGAATTGGCCTGCCTGCCAAAATACATCAAAGACGACCACAAACTCTTCAGCAGCTGGAAACTTATAGCAGGCAGAATGGGACCAAATTCCAACACCAAAACTGCAGAAACTCATAACCCAGACGTCTTCAAACTGTTTTGAAAAGATGAGGAGATGCTACAACATGGTAAACATGCCCCGTCCCAACTATTTTGAGACCTGTAGCAGGCATCAAATTTGAAATTAGCTCATTTTGTGCATAAAATTTTAAAATTTCTCAGTTTAAACATTTGTTATGTTATCTATGTTCTATTGTGAATAACATATTGGCTCATGTGATTTGAAATTCTTTTAGTTTTCATTTTATTCAAATTTAAAAAATGTCCCAACATTTCCGGAATTCGGGTTGTACCATGGTAAACCATAATGTGCGATTTTTAAGTAATCTTGCACTAACATTAGTTTCAAGGATAAATTTACTAAAGAGTGATTTCCTACATAAATGGTTTTGAATTAAACATCACACAGATATAAAAAAATAACTGATTTAAGCTAATAATAATTGATTGTTCGTCTACAGCTGATAACATTTCAAAGCTTTCAGCCCTCTCTGTTAAAATCTAGATTATTGAACAGTCACAGCCAGTCATTCCTCCTGTTTTTCTCTTTTTTCACCGGCTTGGTGTCAAGAGCCCAGTTTGGATAACTCATAAAACTCATGCAATTGGTGATTAATGGCGATTTATTCATGGTGGAAGAGCGAGTTCTGTGATCCTATGAACGTCAGTCACATGATCATCTTCTGTAAATAAAATATAATTGGCTTGGAAATAATAAGAATAAATTCATATTTAATTTAATAATAAAAATATCCTATTTATTATTTGATTACTTAAATCTGTTTAAAAATAGTAAAATTGACATGCAATAGATTAAATGGTTCAGCTAAAACTTGGAAATTAGTAGAAATGAGTTATGCAACCTCTTATTTACATAAGGTAAACATAAAGCTGCTTGGTTTATATTTCTGAGCCTTTAAATTTCTGTACAATAATTTGATTGCATACCTGTTGCTGCCTAATAATGGCCCATTACAAAAGTTTACATGCTTTTCTTCTCTTTCTTCCCACTCGCTGTGGTGGAGTAGTAATGAAATATTGTTCTTGTAAATACTTTCCAGAATTTCTTTAATAAGTGCACATCTAAAATGCATGCAAAGCACAACAGCTATGGTTCTTGGCAGCTGTCAAAAAGGATTTAAACTGTGCATTTTGAATTGATCCCTTCTTGGAAATTCAGAGATGTGGATTCAGATGGTAATTCAATTACCACAAATCTTGTTAACACTTTATTTCGATAGTCCACTTTAGACATTCTACTAACAGTAAGTTACTTTGCAACCACATGTCAATAGCAGTCATTGGAGTGTTAGTAAATTGTCTGCTTAATATCTTCTAACACTTTTTTTTGATGGGTCCACAACATACAACATACGATGAGAAACTTTGCAAGTATATGTCAACTTATTCTACTAACACTAAACCTACCCTAACAGTCTATTTTGAGAGTTGGACATGTAGTTGCAAATTAATGAGAATTAGTTGACATGTAGTTGACATGTAGTTGCAAATTTACTTATAGTTAGTAGAATGCCTAAAGTGGACTATCGAAATAAAGTGTTAATAAGATCTGTGGTAATTGAATTACCATCTGAATCCACATCTCTAAATACAAGAAGGGATCAATTCAAAATGCACAGTTTAAATCCTTTTTGACAACTGACAAGAACCATAGCTGTTGTGCTTTGCATGCATTTTGGATGTACACTTATTAAAGAAATTCTGGAGAGTATTTACAAGAACAATACTTCGTTACTACTCCACCACAGCGAGTGGGAAGAAAGAGAAGAAAAGCATGTAAAAAAACACTGACATTCTGAATTTGGGTGTCAATAAAATCATCAACCAACCCCTCAAAATGTTAAAAATAGCTTGCGTACCCATGAGAAACAATTACCATCCGAATAGGGCTAAGGTGATTTTTAGTCAATGTGTGAAGTCATCAGTTCTCAAACTCACACATGGGTTGAGCAAAATAACCACAAAATAACCACAGTAGTTCATCATACAGTATTGACTATAAACATCCACTAACGTTTCTCAGCCACAAAGTGTCATGATTCTCTTGTCTTCGTTTTGAACAGTTGTATTTTGGCCAGAACCAATGGTTCAGATGTTTTGGGTTGGATTTGTTCCTTACAAACATGCAACTTTTCACTTCATAAGATGCTAACTGATAGACTGTAGTCGTGTGATTACTTGTGGATTATTGAGATGTTTTTATAAAGACTAAATTCTATAATAATTTGTAAGGCTAAATTTCTTCAAACCTGTTCCTACAAAGAAACAAATTCATCACATCTTGGATGGCCTGAGGGTGTCACGTGTGTTCCCGTTTAGTTCCTGTTTGTCCTTATTTGGTATTTCCTGTTCTTGTTTAGTTAATCATCGTTTATTCTAGTCACCTGTTTTATATTAATTATCTCGTTTGCTCCTTACTTTGTCGGTCTTTATAAGCCTTTAGTTTCTAGAGTTTGGTTGTCCTGTCTTGAATTATAACTTTGTTTGATATTACTCTGTTGTTGGTTTTTGTCATTAAAAGTATTTTTTGTTATATCTTTGCTTCCTGAAATCCCTGAGGAGACGGCACTGTTACAGAGGGGGAGTCAATTCTCAGCAAATGTTTATTTTTTGGTGAAGTGTTCCTTTAACATAAAGGCCATGTGGTTTGATTTGACATTCGTATATTATTATATAGCTTGTTTGTCCAAAACTGTATAATATTAAAATGTTACAATTTTGTTCTCCTTTACACCTTAAACAGTTAAAACTATCACAAGGCAATACATTCCAATCAAGCAGCACATTAGGAATGATTATAGTGTTGTCAGGGTTCAGATTTAAGCTCTTCCTCAGTGCTCCATTACATTCCATAGACTGCGGAAGAACAGATCATCTGCTCCTCCATTAACAGGCATTACCCTTCATAGATCAAAGCACAAGCACAATATCTCTGAGAGCGAGAGATGGCCATTATGTAGGGCTGGGTTGTGTAAGGTATGCCAATTGATGCCTGTTAGAGCGTTTGAAGTGAATAACGTTATGGCACAAAAAGAGATCTAAAAGCCAGCCATGAAGACGATGCAGTGCGGTGTGATTACCCACTCTCTTAACTGTCCTGTTTTCTTTGAACAGGGCTGATCACAGCGATAGTTCACTGTCCATCAAGACCAATATATCATAAACTGAAGCAGGAAGACTGCTCAATACAAAAGAGAATTAAAATTAGATTTTTTTTTTTCATTTCAAATTTATTAGTTTTTCTCAAATTTCATTTATAGATTTGGTTCAAACCTTACATTTTGATTTAATATTCATTAAAAATAATTATTTCCCAAAGGCAAAATAATAATAATAAAGTAAAAAGATGATTTATTATAAAGACCATGAACAGAAAAAGTGTGTTGGATTTACACTACCACTCAAAACTTTGGACACACCTTCTCCTTCAGTGTTTTCTTTATTTTTTATTATTTTCAAATTGTATTTTAATACTGAAGATATCCAAACTATGAAAGAACACACATGGAATTATGTAGTAAACAAAAAAGTGTTAAACAACTCAGAATATGTTTTATATTTTACGTTGTCTAAAGTATACATTTACTTTGATGACACTAATGGCATTCTCTAATATTCTGGGTTATGTAACACACTTTTGTTTACTACATAATTCCATATTTGTTCTGTCATAATTTCAGAGTCTTCAGAATTAATATACAATGTTGAAAACAATAAAAATAAAGAAAAACATTGTTTCCCAACTTTTAACTGTGATTTAATCTTGTACATTAGTTTCACATAAATCAGTTAAGTAATATAAACATAATTTTTTTCATGTAACTTTAACGTCATCTGGTTCCCAGGCAGAATTTAATTCATTCATTTTCATATATGTACCACACAGTGTTATGTAGATCACAATCTGTGTTTTCACATTTTTTTTTACAGTGGATTTACTTAATATATTTTCTTTAGGCAAAAGCCAAAATTGTACTTAATGTAGGTCACTATAATAGTTTTTTTTTTTTTTTGCCTTTATTCTGTCATGTTTGGTTTCTGTTTATCGGACATTTACTTCATTGTTTAGCCTGTGTTAGTTTCCTGTTCCCTTTGTTCACTATGTTCCTGCCATGCATTTATTACCATAGTAACTGATCATGTTCACCTGCCCCATCTCGTTCAAAATATCTCTTTCTCTCTTTCAACCAATGGTCAATGAAAAGAGGTATTTAACCTTCAAAAATATTTCTTATTATTTCTGCCATATAAAAGTATGCAATACCCCATATAAAAGTAAAAGTATGCATAGCAGTATGGAAATATGCTATTCAGAATTCAGCCATTTACTTCCTGCACATAAAATAAGGGACATGTTACAATATTGCGTTTGAAATATCCCCCTTTGCCCTTATTTACACCACTATTTTCAGCTTTTGTTTGTCTTAAGCAATATCAGTGCAGATTCTCAGGAGGCCATACATTCTTGGCACGAGCAAAACACAGTGATTTTAAAAACATGGTCACCTTTCCTCTTGGAGGAAAAAATAAGATCATTTTTAAAGTCATCTGTTTTGTTTTGTTTTGTTTTGTTTTGTTTTAATATAACTTTTTGTTACTGGGTATAAGAAAAAAGTAAAAGAAAAATTTTTATTTTGAAGGTTGCAAGGACTTTGCCACTAATAGTGCAGCCTGAAAGAGCATAATGACCCCACTAATGGAGAAACTATGAAAGGAAAGTGAATTAGGCATGAAGAACATTTTTTTAACAAGGCAGGATACAATACAATCCTGTTAATTGCCATGTTTTGATGAGCTGTGTAAACGAAAAGCCTTATTAAAGCCCCATCAGATGTCTAATGGATTTGTTGGATTGAGCCATTGTGAAACTGGTACATTTAGTAAAAACTCGAGGATCTTACAGCTTTTTTATTTGTTTTGGTATTATTTTCACAAGTAAGTGGTGAGTTTTCAAAATCCTTTGTACAAAACTACAAACTGATCATACATTTGATCAAAATAATTCAAACTTTTAAAAAAATATAGCTATTACAACTTGATACAATTTAATTGTTTGATTGTTTACTTAAAACTGTAAAATTTTTAAATTATGCATTTGATGTTATTTCAATCTCAATTTTTAATCAAATTATTCTGGAAATACTTAATTATAGTTCACTAACTAGGACCACGCCACAAATGAGCTATGAAATAGTTGAAAAGAGTGTTGGGGAAGAGTAGAAAGAGGATGAAGGGGTAGAGGGAATGGGATGATGGTCAGGTTGATCAGGACATCTAGAATTGATAGCTCAGAGAGAGTCAGGGTGGGGGTACCATCTCAATCATATATTTAGGCCAGACAATTAGGACACCCCCAGAGACAAACAGTACAGTATGAGGTGGCCCGATATATGGAGATTTCAGGAAGTCAGGTGATCGTTTGGGGCGTGGCCCTGTTCCCGAACGTTAGCTAACCAATTAACTCCCTGTCATAGCAGATGTTTGAAATGTAATTACAACCCCAATTCCGGAAATGGGACGTTTTTTAAATTTGAATAAAATGAAAACTAAAAGACTTTCAAATCACATGAGCCAATATTTTATTCACAATAGAACACAGAGAACATAACGAATGTTTAAATGGAGAAATTTTACATTTTTATCCACTAAATGAGCTCATTTCAAATTTGATGCCTGCTACAGGTCTCAAAAAAGTTGGAACGGGGGCAACAAAGGGCTGAAAAAGCAAGAAATTTTGAAAAGATTCAGTTGGGAGAACATCTAGCAACTAATTAAGTTAATTGACATCAGGTCTGTAACATGATTAGCTATAAAAAGGATCTCTTAGAGAGGCAGAGTCTCTCAGAAGTAAAGATGGGCAGAGGCTCTCCAATCTGTGAAAGAGTGCGTAAAAAGATTGTGGAATACTTTAAAAACAACATTCCTCAATGTCAATTTGCAAAGGCTTTGCGAATCTCATCATCTACAGTGCATTACATCATCAAAAGATTCAGAGAAACTGGAGAAATCTCTGTGCATAAGGGACAAGTCCGAAGACCTTTGTTGGTTGCGCGTGGTCTTCGGGCCCTCAGACAACACTGCATCACTCATTGGCATGATTCTGTCATTGACATTACTAAATGGGCCCAGGGATACTTCCAGAAACCACTGTCGGTAAACACAATCCGCCGTGCCATCTGCAGATGCCAACTAAAGCTCTATCATGCAAAAAGGAAGCCATATGTGAACATGGTCCAGAATTGCCGTCGTGTCCTGTGGGCCAAGGCTCATTTAAAATGGACCGTTTCAAAGTAGAAAAGTGTTCTATGGTCAGACGAGTCCAAATTTGACATACTTGTTGGAAATCACGGATGCCGTGTCCTCCGGGCTAAAGAGGAGAGAGACCTTCCAGCGTGTCATCAGCGTTCAGTTCAAAAGCCAGCATCTCTGATGGTATGGGGGTGCATAAGCGCATACGGTATGGACAGCTTGCATGTACTGGAAGGCACTATGAATGTTGAAAGGTACGCTCACCTCCAGACGATGTGTATTTCAGCAGGAAAATGCAAAACCACATACTGCAGCTATTACAACAGCATGGCTTCATAGTAGAAGAGTCTGGGTGCTGAATTGGCCTGCCTGCAGTCCAGATCTTTCACCTATAGAGAACATTTGGCACATCATTAAACGAAAATACGTCAAAGACGACCATGAACTCTTCAGCAGCTGGAAACCTATATCAGGCAAGAATGGGACCAAATTCCAACACCAAAACTCCAGAAATTCATAACCTTGATGCCCAGACGTCTTCAAACTGTTTTGAAAAGAAGAGGAGATGCTACACCATGGTAAACATGCCCCTGTCCCAACTATTATGAGATCTGTAGCAGGCATAACGTTTGAAATGAGCTCATTTAGTGGATAAAAGTGTAAAATTTCTCAGTTTAAACATTTATGTTATCTATATTCTATTGTGAATAAAATATTGGCTCATGTGATTTGAAAGTCTTTTAGTTTTCATTTTATTCAAATTTAAAAAACATCTCAACATTTCCACAATTCGAGTTGTATATTCAGGGAATTATGAAGAAATAATACCATTAAGTATTAAGTAAATTTCTTTTATTTGACTCCAACTGTACTAAGTGTAACTTTAGAAACTTGACTTAATTAATGGAAGTTTTTTTTTTTTTGTAACAGTCCTTCAGCCCTTTAGTCCTTCTTACTGAGGTATTAATGAAAAAATTATTTTGCATTGAAACAAGTGCAATGCAAATACACTGACTTTTCTATTCTTCAAAAAAACACACCCTATCTAAATTATTTACTGTGCCCAAAAACCTCAAATCAACAACTATAACTTAAAAACATGTGATATTCAAAGTGATATAAATGAACAGATGATGATTTCCAGAATGACAAAATTAAGAACAGCACAGCCATTCAACAAATACTGAGATGAGATTTAGTGATATGGCCAAGAGGGAAAATCAATGCTCTAACCCTTGGAGAAGCTTGTCCAACCAGAATCAACAATACAACAATATATAGATGGGCCTCTTTGACCTTAAAAATATTCATGATTTTTTTTTTTTATTAATCTTGTACCAGGTCAGTTGGAAACTTTCTACAGAAAAAAAAAATGGTGGTTGCGAGTTGGAAAATACAAGCTTCAAATAGAAGCTTTGATCTGACAAGATGAGGCTTTACAAAAGAAAAGAGCCAAGGTAATAATTGTGGAACTCTGACATCATTCCTCAGAGCAATTCCTTATTGAACCTGGGAAGAGTCTTCTCAATATATGTCAGGAGAGAAAACCCTGCCAAAGATAATATTGTCTGAAGAAAGAGTAGGACATGATGCATTATGTATAGTACCTGGACACTTCAAAGAAGAATGAGTGAAAAGCCAGAAGTGTAGAGAAGCCCTTTCTGTTTCATCTTCCACATTCAATAACATACTGCTCTTTTGGTTCACAATATGCAAATACAGAATGTTCAGGATCAATGAGAGGTTGTTTAAGTGTGTGTTACACAATCAACTACATTCCATGTTATCTAAATCCTGAATCCTGATTCTACAGAAGAATCCTCCTCTAATCCTGGTAATGGTGTGATTCATCATGAGCTATCGCTGTATGCTATGAATAGGAGGGCATAGCAGGTCATTCCTGCAAAAGCAATGGATGAACATGATCAATGTGGCATGGCTGGAATGAACACCGTTACATTTTTTCACACAGCACTATTTTGAGGTTAGAGTTTTCTCTGAAAGGGAAGCAAAGAGAGGCAGGAAAAAATGTACGGTCAAGGACACTGTCACAACTTTCTGAGCCAACTAAAAGGTTTTCAAAGTCTCCAGTATAAACCTTGTAAGCCTTTATAGTTCAGTTGCAAGAACAATGGTGCTGTGCAGAATTGTGAAGAGACTGATTTAAAGTTAGTACCACAGTGCTTCATTAATTCTGCTCTGAAAGCTATTAACATCTTACACAGAACATCAGAAAACATTTCACGTTTACTTTACATCCTCTGACACAGAGAAAGAACTCAATTTTCAGCATCCAATCTTCTACAATCTTGTTATATATTCTAGAACAGAAAAAAACATTGTATAGAGGAGAGGGGAATGTTGTTCTCAAGGCAAGGAGAATAAGATCCATTTGAAAGGTATAGTGCACCAAAAAACGAAAATCTGCTAAAATTTTTACTCACCCTCTGGCCATTCAAGATGAAGACAAGTTTGTTTCTTCATCAGTACAGATTTGGAAAAATTTAGCTGTCCACTAATGGGTCCTCGGCATTGAATGGGTGCCGTCAGAATGTGAGTCTTATTAAAACATCACAATAATCCACAAGTAATCCACACCCCACTCCATCAATTAACACTTGTGAAATGAAAACCTGATTGTTTGAAAGAAACAATTCATCATTAATTCGTTTTAACTTTAAACCTTCACTTCTTGCCAAAACACCAGTCCATAATTCATAATAACACTACTTCCAGTGAAATAGTCCATCCTCTGTTGTCCTTTCACATAATAATTCACCAACATATTGGTTTTGTACTGTTTTGGGACTGTTTTCACTTGTAAACAATGCTTGATCTGTGCATATTTCTCTCATGATTCAGGCAACAAGATTTTTTTCATTGGAGAAAGCAATATTATAGAGGGCTCATATTTTAGCCTGAAGCAATGCTTCGACGGTAAAAATGTCTTAATAATGGATTTGTTTATTACAAATAGCTTGTGTATTACTTGTGAATTACTGTGACGTTTTTTATTATCTTTTTGGACTCTCATTCTAATCATTCACTGCAGATGATCTATTGGTGAGCAAATGATGTCCTGCTTAATTTCTCAAAATCTGTTCAGATGTAAAAAAAAAATAGTCCATCTACATCTTGGATCTTGCCATATTCCCCTGAAAAGTAAAGTTTATTTAAGAAGTAACATAAAGGGTCATGACATGGATTTTTTATTATTTTAATATGTTCCTTGAGGTTTACTTATAATGTTAATTACATTTTTTACACACACACACACACACACACACACACACAAATAAAATAAATGTGGAAAAATTATTATTTTCAACCCTCATTCTGAACCTCTCTCAAAAAATGGGCTGTTTTTAACTGCCACTGTTATGATTGGCTAACTTCATTTCATAGGAAACAGTATCAGTGCCCCTTCACTATTGCATGTTAGTGTTTTGACAACATAATCAAAATAAAACGGTCATTTCATTATGAAATCATTTACTTATAATGTGATGCAGCTGCAGTCAGATCTAGTACCACTTCATCTTTCAACAAATGTTTCTTTTTGAACTCTCCATGACACTGTGCCTTGTTTACAAAACAAAATGCTCTGATCAGTCCTCTGACATGATCTGGGATGCCATTAAAAATAAACTATCCATTTGTTCCTTATGCTGGGATCCTTCTGATATCTGTGCAGAGATGCGAAACAGCTGTTTCAACCACACTGTAAAATCTAACAAATGTGCTAACTTAATTCTTTTTGTTGACTTTACTTAAAGTGCTATTGTTTGTTTACCTTACTGATGTGTATCTATTAAATCTTACTATTTGTGCTAAAAGTATTAGTTACTCAAATATCCCCAGTTAAGGTTACATGATTTGTTTGAGTGCTGTGCAAGCCATGTGACCTCTGACGTCATCAAGGTTTGGATTGAGAATTTTCTGATCAACGGCCATCTTGTTTTGTGGAAGACCTCGACTGATAAACAATAAAGCTGGTGAGTATTTATATACATATAAATTTGAGCTTAATGGAAAGGAACTGGATTATATGATATTAAAGTCAAAGTTAACGGATTAATGCATGTGTTTTGTCGAATATAAAGTGTCAATATACATTTTGTTATATTGTCTATGTCGCGCCTGGTAAATATATCCGCGCAGCTTCCAGTGTTTGAATTACTGACACGTTACAGTGATGAAGCACGGATGAATTGGAGATTAAAGAACGGGACGTGCTTATTGATACTTTAAAAGTGCAATATGACGGAAAGACAACTGAGCTCGACACTCGCGCGCGCTGACGCCTGTCAGCATTCACGTTCAGAAATGTGTTCTGTTTCGCGGCATTTGAATGTTCAGATAAACACACAGATATGTAAAGTACTAATCTTGCTGAGTATTCACGTAAACACAGTCAGTTATGTCTAAAATGAACGTAAACAATTAGGAGAAAAACAGATGTAGATCAATATATTGGATTCGTGCCTCTTAAAGTGACAGTAGCCTGAATATTAATAAACCTGCTGTGGTCTGTTATTAATGTTAATCAAACAAAAGACAAAGAGAAAATCACTCACTGATCTTGTTTGAATAACTGTTGTAGCTTCAAAAGACTAATTTATGGAGTATTGGTTTATGGTGTGTGTGTGTGTGTGTGTGTGTATATATATATATATATATATATATATATATATGTATGTATGTATGTATATATGTATGTATGTTTTACTTATTTGTTTACTTATCTATGCTTTTATTTTCCTTCAGTCCAGTTAGTAATGACTAACCTTTTCTTTTTTTAGGAAAGAGTTTTTTTGTGATAACTTTGCACTACAGTTTGGAGATCACAACAGTAAGTACTTACAGTCTTGTATATAGGTATATATTTATGGTCAGTTAGGTTTTATCTGCTGTTCTTCATGAATTAACTGAGTTGTTTTTATCATATTACAGACCCGTGCCTGCTGGATTAATATGAAATTGCGGAGATACGAATGGCGATTCCAAAGCAATACATATGAGGTTAGTTTCTTTAATATAATACAAAGTGCATGAGTGAAAATTATGCTAAAGATATTGATCATTAATGTGTTTTTGTTGTTCTACAACTAATCACAGTTCTTTTTCTCAAAATCTCTTAATCCTGGCAGGAAAAACAGAGGAGAAAAACTTGGAGAAGGTATGTCATGACTTTGCTTGACATGAATGGATGTTTTAAAGGGATACTCTTCCCAAAAATTAAAATTATCTGTTTATTTATTCATTCTCATACTGTCCCAGATATGTCTTTTTCTTCAGATGAACACAAACAAGAAGAAAAATAATCCCATCACTGTGAGTCCATTTAATGCAAGACAATGGGACCCTCAAAGTTAATGCTTCAAAAATGAGAGATATGTTGTGAAGACGTCTTCTGTAGACGTTTATTCCTCCACTGGGCTCATATAAATTACCGTCACAATTGCTGTGTGTGTTTTGTTTTTTTTAAGCATCAAATATGGACTCAGTGATTGATTATTTTCCTAAAAATCTTTGTTTGTATTTATCAGAACAAAGTAAGTAATATACATCGAGGTTAGCATGAGGGTGATAAATGATGAGAGAATTTTATTTTTTAGGTGAACTATCCCATTAAATTAAATGGATTGTCAGCAAATTAAAAACAATAAATAAGACATTCTTTACACATACAGAATAAAATGGAATCTAATGTTATATACTCTTCCCTCTTTTCAGGACCTGAGGTTACTCTTCAACACACTGCAGTTCTCCATGGCATTCCTGTCCAGCTTGGGCACAACAGGAATAGGAAAGGTCTTTCGTGCTTATTTTCATGTTTTCTCTTGATTCAGCTGTTTTTTTTTTTTGTTTGTTTACTTGTTGACACAAGTTGACATTGCAATACATGTCAAAGGAGTTAGACATTATGGGCAAATGTTTTTGTGACTATGTAAGCTAAAGTATATTGAGTGTGCATTCTTTTTAGTGTTTTAATGTGCTCAGAGAATATTCTTTTCAAATGTACAACTCTTAACATTTAATTAAATTTTTTTGTTTTCTGCATTTTGAAAAATAAATGTTTTGAAATGTGAATGGAGAGCTGTGTGTGTTTTTTAACTAGGTATAGTTGTTCTCAGTGTACCTCAGATCACAGATTCAATTAAGTTAACTAAATTTAAATGGCTTAAGTAAATATGACTTAACATAAGTAAGGAATACTTTTAATATACTAGTAAATAAGACTTAAATTACACTTAATTCAATTAAGTTAACATTACTTAATTGAATTAAGGCAACGAGTTTGCACAATTTAATTAAGTAAACTTAACATAAGTTAACATTACTTAATTGAATTAAGGCAATGAGTTTGCACAATTCAATTAAGTAAACTTAACAAATTACTTTTTACAGTGCAAACGCGTCAAAGCGAACATTCTTTTACTCCATTTGTCCGATTGACGACAGACACGAGCGCGTGGACTGTATCAGAAAGTGAACACGCATCTGTATACTGTATCAAGTGTAGACAAGATAGCGGCAGTGATTGTAAATTTCTATTTGCTTTTGACACGCATTCAGTGTGATCAAGTGTCAGCCGTTAAGCGAGTGAATGCCAGTGGACAGGGTCTATGGTGAGAAGATGACTGCTCTGGAGGCTGTGTTTATGCAAATGTTTGTGACCAGGTGACGTCACCTTGTCCCTCGGATCCAAAACGAGCCAATTTTGGAGCTTTATTAAATAAATGCTTTGTTTATAGTGAGGAGGACGTTTTAAGCTATGAAACTTGCAGGAAACTTGTTTTAATGGTACAGTACAAAGACCTCTTTAAGTGCTTTCGCACCACATAGTTCTAGGAACTAGCCAGCATGGTGGTTCTTAGAGAAGGAACCCTAGGGCTGTTTTCCTGGTTCCATTCACACCACTAGCAGGAACTCTGAAGCTGCCGACAGCGAACAGAGAACATAACGTTGCAGACAACAGGTAAATGCTGTTATCGCTGTTTTACTTGTACATTACATAAAGTAGAAGCTTTTCAAGATCCTATGACAACAGTTATTCTAATTTCAGTTATTTCTCAGTGGGCTGAGAAATAAACAGTTAAATCCTCAAACATATCAGAGTGATTAAACTAATTGATGCAGTATAAAATTACATTATCACATACAAAGTGTACTAATCTTTTTAGAATATTTTTCAAGTTAACAAAACAGTAACAGCAAGAACTAAAATGAACAATTGCTAGTTACTTAAAGCTGTAATGGTCTGGAAATGTTCCTATAAATGGATTCCACTTTATCTAAGGATCAACAAAAGCTCACATTATCTTCAGTAGTCTGGCCTTCTATCTTAATTTCCAGGTCTTTCACATTCCATTGAGAAGAGGGTCAGAGAGGGATTTCATATCTCTTCTCTCTTCTTTTACCAGGCAGTGAATGAATTGGATAAATTGTCACAGGGAGGCTCGCTGTTAAATAATGCTGTGCAGATTTTTATATCCTTAGTGTGTTTCCTGTGTGTGTTGGCAGAGTGGCATGATGGAGTATGCTAATTAAGATCCCATTCTGAGGGCTGTTTTCTTGCACACACAGCTGATGTGCCAAACAGGCTAGAAAAGTCAGTGACATCCCATTTACCGCTCTCTCCATGTCTCTTTCTCTCCCCGCAATGAGAAATGACACCGTGTGACCTCTGCTGTAAGGGTATACTTCTAAATCATATAGGCTACATTTATGATCCAAATCAAATTATGTATGTATGCATTTTAAAAGATTCTGAGGTGGTTAGAAAAAATTGCATTAAACTGAATAAAATTGGCAAGACTTCATATCCAACATTTTATGTGCATTTTTACATCTCATTTGACAAAATTACAGCTTGATTGGAAATGGCACACAATAGATGTATTCTGATATTTATTTTGAATTATTTTTCTTTATGCCATTCATTTCAAGCTTTGAAACCGATAACAAAAACATTTTTAAGTGGCAAAATTAAGGTTAAGGACAGCTGAGGGGCTATACTATAGACTTTACTATACGAAAAATTTGTCAAATGTATATACAGCACTAAAAAGTTGTTCTGAAAGAAAAACAAACAAACAACATAAATGAAGAAATGCCTGTTTAAAACAAGACTGAAAAAGTTTTGTCCACCTTTTTTTCATTTTGAAAACTTTTGAAAAAAAAAAAAAAAATTCCCTGTAAAAGTGCCCATAGTTAAATGACATTACTTCCTTTGAATGTGTTTAAGCATAAAATGAAAAGACTTTTGCATAAAATAGTGGAGGCCATCACCTGCATGCTCCCCTGCAGTTCTCCCTCGTTTTCCTACCTCTGTCTACGATAACTGCCAGCAAACCACCAAATTGATTCATTCCCCCACCCTCCACCCCATCCAGGCTTGCTTTTGATAAGGTGGCTCTAGATGATTGAGGTGAGTTTTAATATATGCTGTTAGCAGGGGACACAGCCTCTCGGTGTGCTTTAACAGAGAAAATCACCTGTGAAACGCACAGAAACAGCAGCTGCGGGTGGTAAAATATGATGTCCACAGGCTCCTTCAGGCCTTCAAGAGGATTAAAGCCTGTCAGAACACCTGCCACGCTAAAGAGAAATTTTTAAGTCTGAAAAAGACATAGCCTAAATTCCTCTAAAATGTGATTAGATGTGAATTTGGCAAATTGGATCTCAACCTCACAATGTCTTGTTAAAGGCATAGTTCCCCTAAAAACTGAAAGTTCTGTCATCATTTACACACACTCATTCCAGACCTGGATAACTTCCTTCTGGAAAACACAAAAGGGGATATTTTGAACAATGTTTTATCTGTTTTATGAGAGTCAGTGGAGTCCAAACCCTTCAAACTTCAAAAGGTACAGAACATATTGTAAATAAAGTGTGAAATTAATCCATTTCACTTCACAAGACTTTTAAAGTGACTCAACAAAGAGACAAAGTACAATTGAAACATTCTTCAACATCAACCTTACTTTCAAGGTGTCAAAAACTGAAACATGTTCAAGCACCTTTGGGAGTGAGATTAGGATATCAAAAAAATCTTATTTTGTGTTCCATATAATTTATTCAAAGCCATGTGACTTTGAATGACATGAAGGTGAGTAAACAATGACAGAATTCTAATTTTGGAATTAACTATTACTTTAAGAACACACACGTTCACATCAGCTTCAGTCTGAAAAATGTTTCAAAAGCTTGACTCCTGAGAAATTTTTAAAAAAAAACACCAGTGTCAAATCTAAATTCCATCAGCAAAAAGCATTCAGCCTTGAAATTCTGTTTTCCAATATAATTCACAACTTTATATGCTTGTACAGTCCTGAGACAGCCATAAAGTTGCTTCCAGCGAGAAGGACGTCATCGTGAAGACTGCACATACCCAGAAGAGACAGATTTTTGATGGGAGAGCGGGCTGTTTCCCCAGCCTGTCTTTCCATCATTAATTTGTGTGCTGACAGCTTTATTGCCATGTCACAATTCTTTAAGGGGGCCAAAAAAACAAGTTAAAAGCACTTAGAAACCCTGCAGTCTTTGGTGGTAGAATGTTGTATGTGTCAATGTGTTCTTTGGCTAAATGGACAGAGGATAGGCAGATGTCATTGACAACAAAAAGGCCAAAAAGAAAGGAAAATTACCCTCTGGTAGGGGGCTGTGGGTAGAACCACTTTTCACAGATGATTCTGACATGTGCAAGTTTGTCACTAACAGTGGTGTGCTGCTTATGCTGTCGGATAAAACTGAGCCTTTTGGGTAAAAATGCAGCTTCAAACAAAAACAAAGATACAATGAACTAACTTTTATCAGAACCATCAGTAGTTTATAAAGTTTGTCTCTGATCAAATGTATAGCAGGGGAACCTGGAGAGTATGTGTTTTGCACTATGCATGTAACCATATGTTAGTATATTTGGTTAGCAACTTCTCCATCCGATCATCAGCCATTATATTTCTAGCTTTTACAAGTGTTGAGTGCACGAACAGTGTATGTTACATGTTATTTAAGAGAATCATGCTCAGTCATTTAACATGAAACACTCTTTATAAATTTTACTCTTGAATCGGTTGGCTGCTTGTCCAAGAAAGAAGCCAAGAAAAGTTAGACATTTCAACAGCAGTCTTAAATATTAATAAAGTCTTAAACATGAAACAGTCTCATGATCCAGCATTAACCAATGATAGCTTCTGTAACATTGGGCAAATTATTGAATATACAGTATATTTTAGTTGTATAAAAAACAAAAACAAATTAAAAATGTATTTATTGATTATATTATTTAAAATTAATTTATTATATTTGTTTTATAATTATAAATATTATTTATATATTAATAATCATAAAATGTATTATATTTTCTCATTTTTATTACATTTTTATTGATT
Source organism: Tor tambroides (assembly GCA_021397915.2). Lineage (NCBI taxonomy): Eukaryota > Metazoa > Chordata > Actinopteri > Cypriniformes > Cyprinidae > Tor > Tor tambroides. Next base: position 16,969 of record JAFVLL020022424.1, read on the forward strand.
AATATTTTTTTTATCAATTTATGGATTTTTCAATCTATTTACCGACAAATTTGAGTTGATTGCTTGAATGATTTACCTTTTTTAATTGATTCATAGATTGATGTTTTTAGTGGTTTTAGTGATTTAGTGGGAAAAAGGCTTTTCAGAAACTGCAACTAGCGCACTGAATTGAAAATGCAATTCTGAAGTATAGAAAAACTGAAATGTTCTTGTCAAACATACTTCAGTAAGTTTTTATTTACACCTTCAGGACCTCAGGAGGTTTGTGGTCATGTATGAAAGTGATTTCATCCCCATGACTTATTTCTAATCGGTTCATTTGATGATGTTACAAAAACAGGCTTATCAAAAGTACATTTTCTCAGTGCCAAGAGTTTTGGAAATAGCCTGTGTTTGATCCAATGGGGCACTCAAATCTTAAAATCATGTATTTATGAAGGTTTATTGTCTTTGGACAACATCTTCAATAAATGCCTTAAAATGCAATTTGTAATAGATTTTAAATCCATTGAGAAAGCTTATTTGAAGTGTTTGATTTTGAGAAACACAATTAGGGAGAGAAGCATGGAAGTGAACGGGGTCACGGATGAGCGCTTGCTACAGAGGAAGCTAGAAAAAGAGAGAACAGAAATGTGGCAGCTTGATTGTGTTTGTTTCTCACTCACCTGCATGTGTGAGACACATGGACGTGTCGTAAAGACTGCAGCTTTGGTTACTCAGTCCAGTCACACCTTCCAGCAAATTACACTGCTTATTACCCCTCAGTGTGGCAGAGCCGCTGTAAATCACACAGAGTTATGGGAACACAGCAGAGGAGAGAACTCAGCAGAGAGCCAAGATTTCATCCACAGCCTCAGGGATAGAAATCTGCCCTCTGGTGCGCCAGGACAATACACTTCAGAGAAATATGACTCACAGCCAAAACAAAATGAACTTAGATAGGTAGACATAAATATGCAGGAAGACACATAGGATATGATACAGTACATAAATATTCATGCAAATGTGCAGAATACAAAAAATGTCATATTCACTGTCACTTATAATTATTACACAGAATTCTGGAATATTCATCAATATCCACTGCAACATGTTGGACTGATAAAAGAAACCCAAAGTGATTCCATTGCCTCAAAGACCTTTCAATGGTTATTCTTTTAAGATTAGAAAACCTACAAATTTGATTCTTCATATACTATATAATTTTTACTATGTAAAAAATGCCATTGATGTATAAATCATTTATTACATTTATTGGTATAACAACAGAGTTACAGATTGTGGAATCAAATATTTCTCTTTAAACGCTCAGCATACCTCAACACACCGCTTGCCTGTTAAAGGCCGTGACACACCAAACCGACATCAAAGAACTAGGTGCAAGCAAAGCTTACTGTGTTGTTGCCTCGTGTCACTTGCGTCTGGGCCAAAAAGTTAGAGAGTTAAAGACTAGAGCCAGCTAGCATGTGCCTGCATGAGAAAAATAACTTTAGCAATAGTCTATATTCTTCATTTAAAACAAGAAACTGAAACTTGGATTGCGAATATACAAACCGTAAACAAAGCAGCGCTTGCTGACCATTTCTAATATAAATCATGTTGATCAGATGGTCTTCACTTTTGTTGTTCCAGATGGCCATTTCATTATGAAAATATTCACGTATTTAAGATGAAGGTGTAAATTTAGAAGTGCCCTCTTTGTTTGAGTCACCGCTTGCTTGCTTTCATTACTTTTGTTCTGTTTCTTGTGCACTGGTTTGCTAAACTGAACAACCAATCAGAATGATATGTCTCACCGACTGCCCGTCACTGATTCAACATGTTCAATTGGACAGAAAGCTGCAACAGGGTCTGACAAGTGCCGCCAGTGCGGAACACACCACAAAAACTATGCTGACAGATGTTCAGCAACGGCCCAACATTGGTTGATGAGCGACAGTCGACTTGCTGTCAGGGCCTAAACTGACACTACCTCCTGTAGTGTATGTCTCTAATATCACATCTTGGACTTGCTCTCTCATTTCATGCAAACACAAAAATTCCACCATCTTTTATAATTCAATCCGAATGAATATTTTGAGTCCATGCCTATATTTGATGAGCAGTCATGTAATAAGCGGGGTACGTCAGCCTGGCATTATCGGAAATTACAACACTAAGTGATGACGTTAATTTCTTTAACTGGATTACGAGTAAAATCTTCCAATGATACAAAATTTTCACATTTTTCACAATTGTCACTTTTAGGGAATATAATAAGAACATCTAAAACATTTCGTCAGCTCAGTCAAGTTATGAATATTGCAGAACAGCTTTACTGATGGAAGTAAGGAGCATTCTTTAGAGGAGGTAATATAATGATTCAGTCTTACATTGACTGCAATGTTAAAATGTTGCTGTTAAATTTTAAACACCCTTCTCCAGGATCTGAAAACTTTCATGTTATAAAATAAAATGTTCCCCCTTAACAATAAATGTTCATACTGCACAATAGATCATCCAAAAAGAGAGATCAGGCATGGCCTGAATGCAAATAATTGGAAAAGCTCCCTCCCTGAGATGTGCAGGGGAGTTTGGTTCTGGCTCAATGCTCTGTCTGGCAGGATATTAACAGAAAGGCTGATTATTCAGTCTGGGCCTCTGTGCCACTACTGAACCGCAGATACTGCATGTTTGTTGCACACACAGCTCCTGGTCCCTGATGAGAGTTCTTTAAAATGCTGTTATGAGGGATCATTTGTGTTCAAATGCATTTCAATCAAGTCATTTTGTTGACAAACAGCTGAGTGGAGAACTCCCGCAATGCTTTGAGGGAGTGAAATGGAGGTTATGAACTGTATTGGGGAACTCTGGGTTTTTTTATTGTTTTACTTCTTAGACATTGTGTAGTTTTAGAGAAATGAATAATAGAATTTGGCCGTAAGGATGACACAGTGGACATATATTATTAAAGTGCTTCAAGATCTGAGGTTATCCATATATGGAAACAAGGTGCAGGGTGAATATTTTCTACATTATTCATTTCTTCTGTGTAAAATATCAAGAAATGGACAAAAAAATGATCAAAATCTAAATTATTTTTCACATTTTCGGCATACCGCCCCCCCCCCCATCTGATTTTTTTTTCCCTTGCTGAAGGTGAATTCCCTTATAGGTTTTTTTTCTATTATGTTTAACCACAAAAATGGGCCAAAAATTGATTTTAAGAATTTCAGATTGCATTTACTCATTGTCATCAGTAGCCATCAGCAATTTGATTGTAACCTGTTTGCTATTCATCTTACAAATTTCAAGCATGAGCCACACAAAAGTTATCAATTTTTTTGAGATAACAGCAAAGTTAAACAGGACTTGCACCAAACAGGAACTGTAACTGCATCTTCACAACATTTTGATGTACTGAACAAATTTTGATAAGCCACACCACACTCTAAGAATACCTGAGAAGTTTAAAAACATGTGGACAAAAATATGACAGCATTGATGACTTTTAGGTTACTTTTGGTCAAATTTTATCACATAGACTTGAACAGGATTATTGCATACTGCCCATTAAAAAATACAAACAAACAAACAGAAAGAGAAAGAAAATATATTCCATTCTTTGTTATAAATATCACATTAAATATTATGTACATCAGGGTTTCCTAGACTGTGGTTTGTGGAAAAAATGTAGGGGTTGATGAAAAGCTAATTATAAATTAAATAAAAATGTCAAATTAAAATGAATTAGAATTTGTCAGTGTGACTATTAACCGACAACAGAGAACTGTCAACATGGAAATATGTTGATTAATTGTTAATTACTGAAATCTCAGAAGAACTTAAAAATTTTAGGTCAAAGGTGTTTCGTTCACAAAAAAGCTTGGGAATCCTTGCACTGCATGAATAAACATTAATAAACATAAAAACATGACATTACAGGTGCATCTCAGAAAATTAGAATATGGTGAAAAAGTTCATTTTTTTCTTGTAACTTATTTCAAAAAGTGAAACTTTCATATATTTTAGATTCATTACATGTAAAGTAAAACACTTCAAAAGTTTTTTTGTTTTAATTTTGATGATTAGAGCTTACAGCTTACAGCAAAGTCAAAAATCAGTATCTCAAAATATTAGAATATTTACATTTGAGTTTCAATAAATGACCATCCATACAGTATAAATTCTGGGTATCTCTTGTTTTTTAAAACCACAATAATGGGGAACACTGCTGACTTGGCAATGGTCCAGAAGACGATCATTGACACCCTCCACAAAGAGGGTAAGTCACAGAGGGTCATTACTGAAAGGGGTGGCTGTTCAAGGAGTGCTGTATCAAAGCATATTAAATGCAAAGTTGACTGGAAGGAAGAAATTGGGTAGGAAAATGTGCACAAGCAACAGGGATGACCGCAAGCTTGAGAATACCGTCAAGCAAAGTTGATTCAAACACTTGGGAGAGCTTCACAAGGAGTGAACTGAAGCTGGAGTCAGTGCATCAAGAGTCACCACGCTCAGACATCTTCAGGAAAAGGGCTACCAAGCCACTTCTGAAACAGAAACATCGTCAGAAGCATCTTACCTGGGCTAAGGAGAAAAAGAACTGGACTGTTGCTCAGTGGTCCAAAATCCTCTTTTCAGATAAAAGTAAATTTTGCTTTTCACTTGGAAATCAAGGTCTGGAGTCTGGAGGAAGATGGAGAGGCACAGAATCCAAGCTGCTTGAAGTCCAGTGTGAAGTTTCTGAAGTCAGAGATGATTTGGTGTGTCCTGTAGTCTGCTGGTGTTGGTCCATTGTGTTTTATCAAGTCCAAAGTCAATGCAGCCGTCTACCAGGAGATTCTGGAGCACTTTATGCTTCCATCTGCTGACAAGCTTTATGGAGATGCTGATTTCCTTTTCCAGCAGGACTTTAGCACCTGCCCACAGTGCCAAAACCACTTCCAAGTGCTTTGCTGACCATGATATTACTGTGCTTGATTGGCCAGCCAACATGCCTGACCTGAACCCCATATGGAATCTATGGGATATTTTCAAAAGAAAGATGAGAAACAGTCGATCCAACAATCCAGACGAGCTGAAGGCTCAATAGTGCCTCAGCAGTGCCACAGGCTGATCGCTTCCATGCCACACCTCACTGATGCTGGAATTTGTGCTAAAGGAGCCCCAACCAAGTATTGAGTGCATAAATGAACATATTTTAAAGAACTTGAACTTTTCTGTTTTGCAAATCTTTTTTTTTTTGATTGATCTTAGTAAATATTCTAATATTTTGAGATACTGATTTTTGACTTTCATGAGCTGTAAGCTCTAATCATCAAAATTAAAACAAAAAAACCCTTCCAGGTTTGAAATATAATTGTCCAGACAAATCATTAATGAAAAAAATTGGTGAAGTTCACTGGATCTGATGAAGACATAGTTTTTCACAGCTATGCATTGGCAGTGGTAACTTGACTAATTATTAATCTCATATGGTATAATGAATTGAGTGGTGCTTTTGTCCAGAAAACTGGATTACAGATTTATACATGATATAAAAATACAAAGGGAGTTTTCCCCAGTGATACAGATGTAGACTCAGAAATGTTTGCTTTATGGGAGCACTTCTAGAATTATGAACAGGCAATTTTGGCATTACAAATGCAATCTATGTGTGGTAACACATAAGACCACTTGTACTTCTGAACTGAAGTCACATTAATGTAAAAAGTTACACTCATAATTCACAAAACTAAAACTAACTTTACCATACTAATGCAGTTGGTTTGCTATGCATGTGTGGATTACACTGTAAATTACATGAATTTTTTTGCATTTTAATGTGTATTAGTGAATGGTCCATTTAGAAAAGAAAATTTAAAAGAAAAAAACCCCACTGCATATCAGTTTGGTGACTGTGCCAACTATTCATCAAATGTTATATGCAATTGTATTATGTTATAAATCTCATGTTATATGACATCGGATGGGATGCCGGCATGTAGCACTTTAACCATTTACTATTATTCTACCCAGAAAGCGGTCGAAAAAAGTCTAAATCAATAATGAATGTTTACCAGGCTGTGCATCAAGAAAATTTGCATTACAGTATTCAGTTGTGTTAGAAAAACATATTCAATTCAGACAGGTTTGGAATCACAAAGTTCATCGGTAAACCTAAGGGAAAACATTCTGAACAGTGCGACTCTAATAAATGTCTGGAAGCTGCCATTGCTGGATGTTAAATCTCAATGGAATATTCTAATATTGAACAAGACACAGAGTATTAAAAGATGCAAACACACATTTGTACAGTGCCCTTTCATCAAAAGGGTGAAGTGTTTATTCATATGGAGTGCTCAAGTCGGTCTCAAAAAGAAAAAAACAAACAAACCATAAATGTATCTTTCACAGAAAATAAAGTAAAAGAATGACACAAAGACATTTGAGTTTTCTGAATATGATATATGAGTTGAATGACCTTTCTGAATATGACTTTGAACAAAATTGGTCAACTAGCTTCAGTATTGGAAATTAATCCAGGGCTCTCAGCAGCTATCCTTACTATAGATCTGCAATAAAACACAGTGGGTTTTTTTCCATGCTTCCACATGGTTTCTGTGGGAAGAATAAGAAGTGTGTATTTACCAATTGAACCTCCACTCAAGACACTCATCTGCTATCACAATGTAGCTTGTCCTGAAGTGATTCTCAACTCAACAGCTTTGACATCGTTACGGATGGGAGAAAGCACGTAGCTACAGCAACTACTCACGCACCATGAACCTATTCTTCTGCACAGATTGATGCATGAACGCAACAGCCTTTGAAACAATCAGAATGATCCTTCCACTCATTATATAAGGCAAATTTTAGACCTCAAGCCTTGAGGTGGTTTCGAGATGGACCCCCTCCTGGGTTAAGGATGCAGCTGTCCCTCTGTTCTCTTTGGCATCAGTGCTCTACTATCTGCTGTGCCAGGGAGCTTCTGGTTCATAATTGCTATTTTGAAGGGAATTAATGTGGATAAATAAAATGAAAGAAATAAATGACTTAGAGGAGTAATGTAGTGCGTTTTAGCCAAACAAAAGCATGTGTGTGCCAAGAGATTAGCAGCAAGATTAAGTTTTTTATTCTTTTGAAAACAAAACAATGCTAATACTGCATACATGCATATTATTGTTACCTTTGTTGCTTTGTCTTTTACAGGGTGACCATACGTGCCATTTTTCCCGGACGCGTCCTGGCCAGGATTGCTGTGATTCAAAGTACCTCGAGAGCATTCGAAAACATAAGGAACCGATGTCATACACAGATCGGTCTGCACACGCAAACAAAGCCAAATCCTAGATATTTTAGGCCAGGATGCGTCCGGGAAAAATGGCACGTATGGTCACCCTAGCCTTTTACCCAGGGGAAAGTGAAAATTTTGCATTTCTCAAGTATCTAGTCATAACAAATCATTTTTTGAGAGCGCAGCAATGGATTTTTATTAGTGACTAATTAATGCTCCATCCACGTTGCTAACATATAGACACATACCTGTGGCATATACCCACTATAGTTAAAACAAACATAAAAATTGCTCTGAAACTTGATCTATTTATCCTACCCATATCCCAGCATAAACAGGCAAAAGCTGGCCTCACTTCAAACTGATGGACAACAAGAGGATGGAAAACAGCTTTGAACCAATATTAAAAAGAATTGGTGGCCAAAAACTAACAAGTATTCAGTTTCACTGGCAGCCTGAAGCTGGAGCCAAACAGGTGTTCACCACTTAAAGGGCTCTGATGACAAAGACACTGTAAAATGTCTCCTCAGAGAGAACTGTGAGGTTAGTTCTTCAAAAAATCACTGGTAATTCAACAGTAAGAGGAATGTTCTCGTTGTAGAGAGATTCATAAATTGAGCTATAGGCACAAGAAGGATTATTTTCTGACATTTCTAGATTTTACATAGGGGTTTATTTGATGAATTAGAATTTACAGTGTTTATATTATTTCTCCGAAGGACTTTGTTATTAGAAGAAACTGTTATTCATAAATTCCCCTCCTGTCTAGTTTCCCATTTTTCACAATTTTATATCCTGTAGAGCTAATCACTGTACAAATGTATTTTACTATTAAAATATTACAATAATAATAATAATAATACAATTACATAACATTTTACTTATATAAAGCTTGCAAGAAAAAAAACACAGAGAAGTGAAGTAAAGCCTAAAATAAAGTAACAACACAATGCTGAAAGTCCATGTGTGGGTTTTTGTTTGTTCTCTTGAGATTACTTTCTCCATTCCAAATCAGAGAGCCTGGGAAAAACAAGAGAACGTGTCAAGAGTGTTCCCAAATTGTGTGTTTGTTACTATTCTTGTTTGGTTGGAAGAGATGTCCTATTTTCAAGTATATTCACATCTCAACCATGCAAAAATATTAATTTCCACAGCTTTCCCCCCTTTTTCCTTATTAATTGCTGCTACATGTTTTAGAGCAAGGCTACACACCTTTAAATAAGAGTATTTTTCCACTGCTAAAACGTCAGTGTACATATCACAGATCAATCTGTAGATCTGTTTTAATAACATTCAAAGATAATGATTTGGTTGGTAAATTTTAATCGTTATAATTCATTTAGCAGTGTAATTAGAGATGCTTGAGAAGCTGTTGAGGTCCATTGATTAGTGCTCACATGTAAGAAACATAATGGTAATATCAATCAAACCAGTGAGAATATGAAGGAAATGGCAATGTTAAATGTTGATTTATTTTACAGTTATAGCTCTTTTTGAGCAATAAAACAAGAAAGAACAGTTAAACAGCTTATTTAGAAAATGGTATCAAAATTCAGAACATGAGCATATACAGTATGCTGGAACATAAATATATTTTTTGTACAAACTAGAGGTCAGAATAAAATCATTATTGTTAAATGTGTTTGATTTTTAAAACTTCATCAGATTAATCATGATCATGTGAGCAGATGAGGCTCTTATATGTCTATGGCCTTCCACTAGTTTCATTCACGCCCCATTGTTTCAGCTCTCACAGTTTGAATTATGGATGGAGGTCATGTTTTGTTCTGTTTAATCAGAAAAGGCATTACAGTATCCATGGTTTCCAGTGAAGTGGGGTAGTGTGTGTGTTTTGTGTGGGGCGAGGGATGGAGGCTGATAAACAAGCTTCATGTGTGAGGACAGCACTTTAGTACACTCCGCTTTTTTCTGCCTATCCCGCGCTCTATTTTCTACCCCCTTCTTTTTCTCTCAACCCTTTGAACATGGAGGCCTTGGATTTGTGAAGAGTTGTGGGAACAGCAGGGTTCTGAATAGGTGGCCTTCATTCTCTGGTGCTCTGAGCGGCCCTCTTCCACAGGGAGCGAAGCCAAAAAGAGCTTTGAGCTTTCATTATGACTCTGAATGGAAGAACGAAAACAGATCCTACGAACAAGAGAGGGCCCATCTATGGGGCCCTACTGTAATTAGTTATCTTTTTACCTGGCAACCCTCTTGCTCACACTGCACTTTCTATTGAGTGCAGTTCAGTAGTGGCATAGAGATTCAGGGTTGATTCTCACTAACTCTCCTCTCATTTGTACCACCGGGGCCCCTCAGTGGGATCGGCAAAGACCCTCACTGGGCTGATTTGTGTCTTAATGAGCCAGGATTTAATTGCTATTTAGAGCACTGACAGTTATTGGGTTTCTTGTGTCATGCACCCCCAAGTGGATGCCCCAGAATATTACATGCCAGATTGTGAGTATTTCCATCAAGGGGTCAGAGACATTAAGCAAAAAAACATTAAGCAATATGCACCTTGCCTTAACATAATACCGGCCATTTGTAACTTGAATGTACAAAGGATTCTGGTGTCACACGCTTTATATTGCAAACTACTATTTGTTATAGCATTATTTTAATTTATCATCATAACCATAAACTGGCAGTGCTGTGAAGTAGTTACATGTAACAGAATTAGTTATTAATTAAATTACAAAATAAATTTAACTGTAATCTGTTACAGTTACTGAGAAAAAAAAGTGTAATTAATTTACAGTTACTTATGAAAATGTTAATGATTACAAAGGGGGGTTACATCTGAATATTTTCACACACATACAGATTTGATTGATTTCTTTCTAAAATTGCAGTGACTGCTCTAAAATATGAGACACCAATGTTTCAAGAGTTTAGGACACAGAAAAGGACTGTGTTTATTTGATAACTGTTTTATTTCCTATTTGGGTTTGTTACGGTGGCCCAGTAGTTCACAACACAATGAAATCCCACACAACAGAAACACATCGCAACACAGCGAAATTAGCACATCACAACAGTAACAAGCCACAACACAACGAATTAGCACAACACAACGATATTAGTCCTATGCGTTGTGTTGTGGTGATTAAAATAATTGACAGTTTAAAAAAATTTAGAACAAAATTAGAAAAGTCATCAAAAAGTAATCAAATGTAATCAGTTACATTACTTTAATAAAGTAATTGAAATAGTTACACTACTTATTACATTTTAAATAGGGGAACTTTTAATCTGTAACCTATTACATTTCCAAAATAATCTTCCCAGCACTGCACACTGGTTTGTAGCACAAATATTTTTACTGTATACTACACTTTGTTATTCTTCTACTTATTTACCTATAGCGGCTAATTAATTGGTCTCGCACATTCAAAGAAAATAGCTTAACCGTGATCCAAAATAATAAGGTGTATATAAAGATGAAATTAACAAGTAATACCATTATATAAATATTGTTTCATTATAGTTTCACCATTTTGTTTGGAAAAATAAAATAGAGCCAATCATAATTGCTGCGGCTCAGGTGGTTGCCTCAGACATTCTGGCTGCAGAACTGACCGCCCATGGGCAAAAACGACAGATTTCAATTGTGTACTTTTGTGTGGCCCTGCACTGAGCATCTGCCATTGAGATTAATGGGAAAGCTTATGGATGGCCCTTTCCAGTATTATAGATGTCCTTGATATCCATAAACTGTGACTGTAAGTCACTAAGTGAGTGATACAATAAAAATCAAAGGAAAAGTTGCAAGCAGTTGAGACACAAAACCAGATAATACAGATAGATAGATAGATAGATAGATAGATAGATAGATAGTTTAAGAGCTTTTATCACATCAATAATACTTCTAAGTACTGTAGCTTTTTATAGTTCAGAAAAGATCTGACTTAATATATTGGCTTAATTTATTAAAAGTGACTAAATAGTACTGAAAGACTTCATTGATTCCTAATTTCCAACTTAATGGCATTCCTGAGACAAGCTTTTTCCTTTAAGAACACACTAAAATTCAATTTCTTTAGCTCAAAACAAGCACCAATGTCCAAAAACTTTAGCGAGGAACCAACAAACTTCAGACAGAATAGACTGTAAAGTGAGAAGGAGATCTCCACTCCCTATGCACAACAGAGACTAGCAATACTCATCACAAATTCATTTTCCACAGATGAAATGACTAATGGGCCAGAAGGCTGGGGAGAGATGGTAAATGAATAAAAACAACCTTGCAGCAAGAGGAATGTGCTGCCGGATCTTGTATTAAGCAGAATAGGAATGTAAAGCAAGCATGAAATGAAGGCGGGCAAGCAGCATTCAGCCGAATACATGGAAAGTAGGTCAAATATGCTCGGAGAGACTCATTTCAGGATTTAATTCGCTGTTAATCCGTCTCCTGTAATTTCCATATGTAAACATCAGTAGTTAAACACCTAAGGGAGAGAATGAAATTAAAAACTATTTGTTACTAATAGATACTGAAGACCAAATAGCCTACTTTGCACTGAAACTTTAATAAGATATTATGACAAATATCTGCATTATAACCTGGAAACCTCTGAGAATAGAATCAGATGTCAGTTGATTATCATTTGTCATTTCTACCTCCATCAGAGCACAGTACAGCACAGCTTACATTGTCCATGAGAATTTAGACCACTATCAGCAACTCATATTAGCTATATAACAGTGAATATAATCCTTCTGTTTTAAAATTAATTTCACATCTTCAACAAACATGGCAAAGAGATCTGAAGCTCCCCAGCATGCCAATGAAATATGCAAGCAGACATAGCCCATGCCACAGGCGCCATACATAATCTATGACCTCACACACATAAACCAGTGCCCAGCCATGACTCCATCATTGCTGTCTGACGCCACGCTGGATAAGGCTAGGGCTACAGCTGGCATGGGTGGCGCCTTACATTGGACTGGGCCAAGTTTCCCCTGAATAATGTTAACTACATATCACAGTTGGAATAAAAAATAAAAAAAAATCAGAAATGGCTTAATTTGGACTGAATTGGTCACACCATACAGAAAGTTACATTTGAATTTCAATTGGAATACCAGAAAAAGAAATCTGACACAGCTAATGCATTCTGCCAAATTTAGTGTTCTATCCAGTGTTGTTATTGTTAACTAAAACTAAAACTATTTTTTTAAAATGTTGTAACTGAATTGTAATTGTAATGTAATTGAAATGAAGCTGAAATCAAATAAACTATAAATAATGAAAAACTAAAATGAAAATTGAACTGGAGTAAAATAAGTGTTAGTTCAACTACTCAAATTACTGAAACTAAGAATATAAATTAAATCTAAATAGAAGTATTAAAAACTAAAAAATACAAAACATTAAAAAAACTTAATTATAATTTTAAAAAATAATGCAAAAATTAATAAATGCTATAATAGTATATTTTAAAAAACTGAAACAACTGGTTCAACCTTTGTCCAATGAGAATTTAACAAAGTTAACTTATTAAATATGACTATATATATATATATATATATATATATATATATATATATATATATATATATATATATATATATATATATATATATACCTGTATATAATAAATGCAAATTTCTGTAGGTGACATTTCAAACATATTTTTCTGTTTGGAATGCCTATTGACCTTCAATCAATCAATCAATCAATCAATCAATCAGTAAATCAGTAAAACTTCAAAAAAGACTTCAAACAAGACTTTGACAAGCCAACATTCAAATTTTGTCTTGACAAACTCTGCATTTTTATTTAAAAATTACAGCTATTTGCTACCTTGAAATTGCAATTCTGGGTTTAAGTTCAAGTTCAATTTCAAGTGAGCTTTATTATAACGCCACTAAGGAACATGCAAAGGAACGAAATGTCGTGCCTTACAGGACCAATAGAGCTACATATAGACAGACACATAATCGTATAAAACGAAGAAATAAATAAACATAATTTACATATACCTATAGGTATTCATTACCTACCTAAACATATAACCTGTATAAAATTATATAGCTACCCTATTTCAAGAGTAATCTATATATATTACATGAAAAACTTTAACTTTAATTCTGAGTGCCATGCCATCCTGCTACAAAGATCTTACATCTGATCAGCCTGCCAGTCCTGTTGAAGAAACAGAGGAAAACCACAGCTAAAAATGGGCTACTTGAGAGAAGTAGTGGCATTATGCCCAGAGAAACTAGCACAAGATTTAATAAAGCTTTCTGTCCTTTTTAATGATTTAATGCATGCTAGAATATAACACTGGGGTGGTTAATTGCAATTAACAACATTCTGTTGCCTTACTTTAGCAAAGATTAAGTTCACAGTTTCCACCCTTTAGAGTTGCATGTGCTGAAAATGTGTTCCACAGTAAAAGTTGCTGTCACGCTCTATTCGGTTTCCTATTTCATCAGCAAGCTCAGTGAATCCCTCCCACGCCAAGTTCTCAAGCTATGCTCTTCACGTCTGGCAGAGTAGCCACATCTCCAGCAAATATTTGGGAGTTTAACATCACTATCAAGTGTAAATTGACAGGGAACCTCTTTCTTGTTATCCTTGAAAACAGGATGCTGGAAAAAACATCATTACTCGTTGCTCCTCAAGGAATTGCACATGCCTTGGTGAGAGGACACAATCACACCAGTCTATCTAGTATAATTAGGCAGCAGATTAAATTGCATGCATTGCATATATCTTAAAGCAGGGAAGTGGAGACTTAATCAAAAGCACGTTGCTTGTTCATTGCACTGTTCATGTGTGAGGTTTCCTGGCCCTATATGGCATGAGCAATGACCTGTCAAATCAGGAGAAAGATGCAGCAGCTGGAAAAGGATGTGGCCAGAGTGAAAAATAAAACACGGAGGTGTGATACGACAGACAGAGAGGAAGGAGGACAAAATAGCTCATGGAGGAGACTCCTCCACGAATTGCATCATATTTGATATTGTGATGGAGGTTTTTAAGAGTTCTGTTCAAGGCCACTATCTGAAAGCGGACGGACGCATTATAAAACTCGTCAGCCTCTTTTTAGAAGTATGAATACCTAGTTGCCACGGATACACTTATATTAGATACCAACTGAAAGCTTAAAAATGAAACTTTCCAAAAACGTCAATCATTGTAGAGTTTTTGTTGTTAAAGCTTAATAATTAGGCCTGAACCATATTTTGTAACAGCTATGAATATAAAAACGCCTTATATTCACATCCTCTATCCTCAGGAAAGTTGCATTCTGTCAGAGACAGTGGCACACAAATTGTTACACGTGCAGTTCGGGTAATGTATATTAATTATATTTAATTAAATATGTGACGTTCACTCTAAATATTTCGCTGAATGGCAGACATTGATAGGTGAGTACTTGCACATTTGTTTTTTGAGGTTGTTGCTTGATCATAAAGAGGCAGTATCACAAAAAAGCTAAAATTTTGAATTATTTTTTATTTTTTATTGAATTTTTAATTGGAATGACAAAAAGAAACTTGACAGCTTATCTGGGAAATTAAGTGTTCTAGTGTTGTTATTGTTAACTAAAACTCTCTCTTTTTTAAATGTTTTAGTTAAACTGAAAAAAATATTGTATGAAAAACTAACTATTTTTAATTAACAATGCCTTTGTATAATTTGTATAGAAGTATAAAATTCTAAAATTGATTTTACTTCAATAATCAGTTACATGTTTATGTGTTAATATAGTTTATATAACTGAAAACAAAACAAATGGGGCCAAAGAAATTTCATGATCAAATTAAAATCTAAAATACATGTTATGTTTTTAACTGACATTTGCATGTGTTACATGTAAACTGATACATGTGCATACATTGAAATATTTGAATTTGAAATAAAACAATTTTCACTCAGAAACTGCTAGTAAATTTCACAAATAATAAAAAAGAAATAGGAAGTAACACAGAATTAAACTTTGATGCCTCTTTTAACAGTGTAGCACTCCTTGAATGCAACCATTAACTGTAAAAAAAAAAAAATAATAATAATAATAATAATTTGAAATACATATTGGTTTTTGACATTTATTTTATTGATAGATATGCATCTCATGAGAACATTTTAGTAATCTAAAGAACCTTTTTCCACTGTAAAGAACCTTTTGTGGAATGAAAAGTTTCCATGGATGGTTCTTTGTGGAACCACTGATACCAATAAAGAACTTTTATTTTTAAGAGTGTATGCTATTTATACATTACACCAATAACAACATAGCTATTTCTTCTTCACACTGCAGTCAAGCAGATAATTTCCACAAATTATAGTAGTTGCAATCCAAATAAAAAATATATAATATATTATAATCTATGATTGTATTGTATTTTACTGTGTTCTGCACTATACAGATATTCTGTATAACTGTGCTGCCTATATACTTTGGTATTGATCACTTCAAGCACATGAACTGACTGCAGTGCTGCGTGTAACGTGAGAGAGTCAATTTTTCATCTGTATTCAGCTTTAGTCTCGAGTACCATAAATACTGCCTTCAGGCCCCACTACCTGAGTGTTCCGAGAAATCATGCGACGCACACACTCCATCGTGCTGACACACACACACACACACACACACACACACACACACACACACACACACACACAGAGATGTATGATCAGTCAATATTTGGATGAACTGTGCAGGGTAAAAGGAGGCCATCTGTTTTTGACCGATGCATTTTTATGGTGATGATGACATTGTAGAGGTTGCCCCTCTGGAGCGACAGACTATTTAACACGCGCAGCCTTTAAATTCAGCCCAAACCATTAGATCTTTATGCCTCAAAGAGAAATTAGCACAAATCTCTTATTTAAAATGGAAAACCACACCATCTGCCATTCAGCTGCTTTGTTACTGATACAGTGCACTCAAACTGACAATATTACTGTGCCATAGACAGCTGCAATAAAAGGCTTTACCTCTCTGTTGATCTAATGTGTGTGATAGATCTCTGCAAATGAGGCGTGTGTGTGTGTGTGTGTTAGAAAGGTGATTGTGTTTGTACGCCTCTGTTTGTGTATGCAAACAAGTCTTAATGTAGAAAAGCACGATTCACATGAATCAAGTAAATATCTGCATGCAAATTACATATACAAACTCAAACTCAATTAATTTCAGTCATATATCACAAGCAAAATGTCACGTGTGAAAAATGCCCTCTGGTGGTAGCTTTTCAAACAGCCATTGGTCTGTTCTGACTGCTAGTACAGGGAGTCAATTGGAATCTCTTCCATAGCAACAGTCCTACATGGCAACAACTGTCTTGAATACAAGATTTCCATTATGGTCTGCCGCCCTCTCAAGAGAGACGTCAGTTGGAGTCTTTCATCCTGAGAGGGAAACTACAGCAGCAACAGCTAGATAAAAAGCCGCTTTCTGTATTCATCTCAAGTATTAACTCTTTCAGAGACTTTTTCATTTCATTTATAACAAATACACAACAGAACCATAATAAAATAAACAGAATCAGAAATTTGAATTGACAAGTAATGTAGCCAGTGTAAAAGTATGAATAAATAAAGGGGTAAATCTGTCAGTGACATGCCGGTAATGAGTGTCCATGATAAAAAAAAAAGAAAAAATAATACACGCATGTCAGATTCTTAGAAATGTAGGCCGACTCTTTTCATATGCTTAAATAAACAAACAAACAAATAAAAATTATTCATTTAAACCATATAAAAAATTAATTCCTCATACCCTGAAAAATGTGAGAGTACACATTAATCAAAGAAAGGTAAAAGCTATCTAAAGGGTAATGCATATTATTATATTATATTATATTATATTATATTATATATTAAGAGGTGCACCACTTGATATTTTCCAACATTAACTAACTATGCCTTGTCATAGAAAGTTCAAATTGTGTGATATTTTAAGAGATTTTTAAACTTCATACACAGTCATGAGAGTTTGCAGGAATTCCCTCTACAGCAGGGGTGTCAAACTCATTTTAGGTTGAGGGCCGGATCGAAGAAATTGTCCCCTTGTGCGGGCCGAATTACCTTTTGTTAAACCCTAGTTTGCTCACAATTACAAACAATAGTAACCATACATACTACAATATAATTTATTAAAAAAATCTATTAAACCTTTTTTCAAAAATGATGCTATGTTATTTTAGGGGTGTCCAATATTGACACAATGTCATTTTTTATTTTGATTTTTTTTTTAAATATTAATAATTACCACATTTTGCTGAGTGTGTTTTTGAGATGGTTTGTTTAAGGCTGTCATGGATAACAACAGGACACCAAAGCCAGCAGATGGCAGCAAGCTCCGTCTTAATGAGTGATCCATTGACTCATTCACTCAAAACGTTTGATTCGCCAGAAACGAAGCAAGATTGCCTGCGTCCCACGTGCATACTATATCCATCTTAAATTCTATGCGGATAATAATAATTTTCAATACTATTTAGGCAGATATGGTGCATAGTATGCACATTGGGATGCAGGGATTGTCTAATGGCCACTGAATCATTGACTCAAATGATGATCAAAAAGACAGATTCATTCCGTAACAAAATATGCATTGCTGCTCGGAGACGAAAAATTGGTCTTACTCTGGCTTTGTTAAAAACTTTCATTGCGAGACAGAGATAAACATAGCATTGTGACTAAAACGTAACACTCTTAATACTAGCATCTTGTTTGTTGAGCTGTTGTATACAATCAATTAATTTGCGATCGTGCTGACATTCAGGAAAGCAACACTCTAGTTATAGTTAACGTTAACAATCATGACATAAATATTTAAAGACTCTTACAGGGCATTTTTGCCTCCATATCTTGAATTATATTATAACTGTATTCTGATTGCCTTCTGATTGACTTTGCACTTGCAAAGTTAAGCAAAATGTCAGCTCGCACAATTCATTAAAACAACAGTTCAGTAGTAGCTACCAGATAAATCATCGCACACAGCCTCAGCTCACGCATTTTTTCCATGCTAAGCTGTCCAGTGCACCGCTGTGTCATTTAATATTGCACACTTTTACCACAGCAACGGGTTGTGATTAAACATAACGTTACCTGTCTGCGTTGAGATCACAGAACCTTTCTTTCAATTTCTCCTCAAATAGCCTGTCCACACTTCCGGGTCGTCTTTTTTTTTTTTTATTTTATTCTAGACATGTTTAAAATCACAAGTAACTTTCCAAACAAGCATCAGTTACAACAAGGGTCCCGCTTTGCGTTGTACCGCACAGCATTTTCACCCCTTGTCCCGCACGTCGCATATTGAGAAAATGTCCCGCATTTTCATCAGTCTGTTGGTTTTTAATTATCATATTAAGAAAACGTACATACGTTCTTTTGCCTTTGGAAAAAAAAAATTGTGGCATAGTTTTAGTGCAAAGGATGTGCAAACTCACAAGCGAGCGCCACCGACGGAAATGGTCGAGTGCACACGGAAAAACACGATATTCTCCATTCATTTTAACCAATTAAACAATTAAAAAAAATCGGTGCAGCTTTCAGACACGACTTTCTTCTTATTTTAATAGTTTGTTTGAGGCGGTTTCTGTGGCCTTATTTTAATGACAAATGTCCAGAGCGCATTATTGTAATGCGAGGCCACATCAAGCCACATCAAAATGCGCGAGCACAAATCTCTTCTCTCACAGGTGGATTCTCTTCACGCTCACACAAAACGGATGCGCTTTTACATGTGCGCGCTCAGAAACATAAATAGCCTAAGCGCATATGACAACGAATGTAAATCAGTATTTACATAGCATAACAGTAGTAAATGTATCTGTCTCTACACATGATACACAATGTATCTGTCTGCAAAATCACATCTATGTCCCAACATCTATTGCCAGGTGGTCACCCTAGTTACAACGCAGCTATCATATCATCGTACTGCTCTCAAGATTCTGGTGCCGCTTTAAAACGCGTGTGTAGGTGTCCTGACTCCGAGGCATAACATTCTACGCAATAACTATGATATTCCGCTTTAACTTAAAAATGAAATATAGTATTGAATAAACGTTTTATTTTATTTTTCAAAATAATGTTTTATTTATTATTTAATATTGTTCAAATCATCCCGCGGGCCGGATTGGACACCTTTGTGGGCCGTATTCGGCCCGCGGGCCGTATGTTTGACACCCCTGCTCTACAGCATAATTTCCTTTTTTATGTTTGTTTGTTTATTTGTTTGCATATGTTGATTCAACTATATTAATGTGTTTTTGTGTAAGGTTTTTCAAACATTGATAAGCAGTGAATCAGTTGTGATGAAAATATTTAAAAATATATATATTTTTGGTATAATAATAAAAGATTAATAATTTAATAAGGTTTCTTTTTTATGAATTTCATTATTTCATAACCTGTTTTCTTCATTATAGACAGCTGTGACAACCTGACATTTTTTTTTTAGCTTTTTGCCCATCTGAAAGCTCAAGAATGTCTTATTAAAAGACTGATATTCCTCGCAAAATTTTTAATTTAAGGTGCTGGTGGTTTATCAAACTCCAGGCTCCAGGGAGGAAGGATGAGGTCGGGGTTCTACAAAGAAAATCTTTATAGAGAAACAGGAACTCTAGTATGTGAGCGGTGTTGTATTACTTCAGTTTCCAATAAAATCACTTCTCTGCAGTACACTCTTATGCTTTCATCTCTCTGACCCTGTTTTCGCCCGCACTCTTGAAGGTTTTGCAGGAAATAAGTGATGGAATCTGAGTTGCGTGTGCACTCATCCACGCTCCGGTCCACTTATACAGGGGCTGGAGTCATCAGAGCCATTACTCAAAATGTGCTGATGTTATTGCTGTGGGAATGTGTGGCACTTTAGTGTCATTGTGAGAAATTCTCTAACTGCTCTTTCCTCATGCTGCGCTGGTCCATCCCCACAGTATAGCACTTTGATTTGACTGACTGGATGTTACAAAGTACACTCTTGTCTTTCATTTTCATCCTGTGGGAGAAGGTTCTTCTAGTGGATCTATACGGATGACACCCCAGAACAACAGTTTCAGATCTGCACAGGGATTAGTTGGATCTGAAGGGAGGCATGGAGCTGAATATAATAGGCTGATAGTTAACTAGGACATTCAGAATATATATCAACAGAATTAAAGTTTAAGGTTCAAACTACGGTCAAGTGTAGCTTTTCAATCAGATTTTATAGCCTCACTGGTGACTTTTCATGTAAAATACAACCTAGTACAAGTGTGTACTAATGAATTAATACATAAAAGTATTAAATATTTGTGGTCAGTGAGATTTTTTTTGAAAGAAACTGATACTTTAAGCATTAAATCACAGTAAAAAGTTTTACATTGTTACAAAATAAATTCTATTTCAAGTAAATGCTACATGCTCTTTTGACATGGTTTCAAAACAATACTAACCAGCTTTATTTACAACAGTGATAATAATAATACAAAATGTTTCTTAAACACCAAATCAGCCTATTAGAATGATTTCTGAAGGATCATGTGACACTGAAGACTGGGGTAATGCATGCTGAAAATTCAGCTTTTGCCATCAATAAATTACATTTTAAAATAAATTTAAAAGGACATTATTTTAAGTTGTCATAATATTTCACAATAGCACTGTTTTTGCTGTATGTGTGATCAAATAAATGCAGCCTTGGTGAGTGCAAGAAATCTCTTTCAAAACCTAAAAAAATTGTACTGACCCAAAACATTTGAACAGAAAAAGAGTAAATAATGACATAATTTTATTCATGTATGTACGTATGCATCTATGTATGTATGAATGCATGCATGTGAACTATTCTGTTGGACAAGGATCTATTTTCACCACCCTACACTCTCAGAAATAAAGGTAAAAAAAGCTGTCACTGGGACGGTACCTTTTCAAAAGGTACATGTTTGTACCAAAAGGGTGCATTTTGGTACCTTAAAGGTACATATTAGCACTTAAAGTGTACATTTTTTAACCTAATAGGTGACAGCATTTGCACCTTTATTTCTGAGAGTGTACAGTCGAGACCAGGCTACATTTTTCCAATCTTCTGTGGTCTTCTGCTAACTGTAGCTCATCCACTTTAAAATTTGCTGTGCTCAGAGATGCTTTTCTGTACAACGCTATTGTAACATTGATATTTCAGTAAAATTTCAGAGGGATTCTGTAATGCTTATCTCCAGTGGTGAACTGAATTAAAGTGTGATGATCACTGAAATAACTGTCTATTCTGTGGCTGCTCAATCATCTGTCTGAATTTGTGTGATTCAGGGAAAATGGGAGAAATTAGAGGAAATGAGAAGTCTTCTTTAATGGGGCAGATGAGTTCGTGCTTTCATTCCCTGTAGATGCCTCATTCAGGAACAAAATCAGACTAGATGATATAGCTCAAAATAGTCCCATTTGAGAAGAACAGTTATTGTGGATTTGGATAAAGGCCTATGAACTTTTAACACTAGGTCTTACATCTTCAAATGAAGCTTTTTAAAAGCAAGATTTCCCCGATGTTTAATTCTGAGACTGTTTACAGCTGTCAAGATGGACAGAAAAAAACAAGATGGATTTTGACATTTTGCGTGCCAAAATCAAAGAGTGACAAAGCTGGTGGCGCGGGTTCCACACAGACATTCGGTTCTGAATGACATCAAATGGATAACAGATGCTGGGAAAATCACTGTCTGGCTACTAAAGTCTGAGTGGCATCAGAAATCACTGAGCGATGGAGAAAGCAGCAGTAAGGCATCCCCTATGGTGCAGGATGCTGACAGCTCACTTTGCCCCCCACTATGGAGGACGCAGAGAGAGAGATACACAATAGATCAACAATGTCTGGGAGATGCAAGCTCTGTTTGTAACATCATCTTGATACTGCAGTAAAAACAACTAGAAGCAGCTGATAAAAACTTCACAATAATTCACAAGTACCCACTCGACTGCAGTCCATCAACATCTTGTGAAGTAAAAAGCTGTGTGTCTGTGAGAAACAAATCCATCAAGGCATTGCTTCTGGCTAAAATACAAGTCTATTGCTTTCTCCAGTGAAAAGGTTGTTTCATCTGAGTCAGGGAAGAAATATGCTATATATGAACAGGTCAAGTAGCATCTACAAGTGAAATGATTCCAACATAATCAAATCAGATGTGTCAGTGAATTTTGATGTGATAGGACAACAGGGGATTGACTTTTTCACTGGAGGAAGCATTATTATGAATTATAGACTTTATGGTATTAAAGTTAAAACACCTTAATGAACTTTTTGCTTTACAAGACGTTAATTAATGTACTGTCATTGTGTGATTACTTGAGAATGATTGTGACATTTTTATCATGATAAAAAAAGATTTTTTGATGCCTTTCACTTTATTTAAACAATTTATTTTGATTCAACAACATTGTATCAGGTTTCTGTTTCAAATGTGATTGCTTCATGTTAAGTTGACTTGAAACAATTACTCTTTGACTTAACTTGATGTTTTCATATTGAAATAGCATGTTTCAATCAAGTAACCCAACCAGGACTCAATCAAACAGGATTTTCACTTCCCATTATGCTTTGCAAAGGGGCTGAACTGGGAGAGTAAATGTTGAAATAAAGTGTAATTTTAAGCATTTTTTAGCAAGATGAGAAAATTGAGAGACTTCTTAATGATTACTGTTCTATTATGTTGGTATTTAAAAGTTTCTGTTATGTTAGTGGTTTAGGGTTACCATTGTGGTGAAGTCTTGAGCTTGTGCTTGGGTTGAGGACCTGCTAATAAAAATCCAAATCACTTTAATAATAAAGCAATCACTATGGTAGTGCTCTGGATGAAACCAGTATCGATTCTGGATTGCCAACACCGGACATCATGTGTAAAGAAAAGTTATATTTAGTTTGTTACACCACATGACTAAACAGGAAGCATTAATTGTAGGATTATTTGAATGTCAATTTAAATGAAAATCATTTATTTAAGTTAAACTAAAACCATTCATTCAAATTAAAGGAACACCATTGATTCTAGTTAGTTGTACATGGATGGTTCTATTTAGTTTTACATGCTTCATTCACGTAGAACCACTGTCCATGATTGAATCATGTTCAGCCAAAGAGCTATTTTTTTGAGTGCAGCTGTTTGGACAGCAACCATTCACCGCAGTGAATCCATTGGTGATCAAGAGATGTAATGCTACATTTCCCCAATTTATTTCAGATGAAGAAACAAACTTATCCACATCTTGGATGGCCTGAGGGTGAGTACATTTTCACTATTCCTATAAGCAACTCAAATACACTAAATGCTCTAATATTCATTTTGCTAAACTGGTCTGCTTTGCTTTTGTCAGACACTTCTTTGAGTCTTTATGTTGTTTCTTCAGCACTCTTTAGCAGTGTTAAAGTGTCTTACTAATCTAACACAGGGCTCAGGTAACAAAACACTCTACTAATGAGCTGATGAATTTAATCAGGTGTCCAGAATTTAACTTTGCTAATTAGAGGTGTAGCTATATACCAGGGGTGCCCAATCCTGCTCCTGGTGATCGACTGTCCTGCAAAGTTCAGCTCCAACTCTAATCAAACACACCTGAAGCAACTAATTAAGGTCTTCAGGATCGCTTGAAAATTAAAGGCAGGTATGTTTGATTAGAGTTGGAGCTGAACTTTGCAGGACAGTCGATTGCCAGGAGCAGGATTGGGCACCCCTGCATTAGAATAACATACATTACAAGATGATAATCAGAAAGCCAGAGTTTTTCCTTAATTCTCTGAATGGCATTGGTTTTGGTTGTGATATTTAGTGTGCAGATGGAACTGGGTAACTATAAGTAATTGGAGTGAATTATAACATAAGCAGTATAAATATTTACTGAACTTCAAAATTGTGTATTTTGAAATCACTTAGAGCAGGCATACAGTACTGGCTCATTTTCACAGACAGGATTTTTTTTATAATTGCACCCATTTTTTAATGTCTAGAACTAAAAACTTTTTTCTTTTTTTAATTCACTCCAATAACGTTCCAACCATTATCATAGTGAAACCTATAACGAACAGCATAGTCCAATGCTGATCAGACTCTTGCCTGCAATTTATTTTTTTTTTACTTTTTTTATTTGCTTATTCAGATGTTTGATCAGATTATGGCTGAACTCAAGCGTAAATGCTCTGGCCACAATCATCTAATGGATTATGAAATATTAGAAAGTTTCATTGGCACTTATCTCTAATGTAATAAAAATGCCAATTTCAATGTTTGAAACAGTGAACAGATGCACAGAGACCATGTGAGCTGCAAAACACTTTACTGTGATCAAGCAAAAACACTACACAGCAAAGCAGCTTATATTGTCCACAGCAGCTTTTGTTTCGTAAAATAACCACGAGAAGAACTTTAAGCCAGAAATGTGCAAACAAGTTTCTTACATACAAATTCTAAAAAGCTTAACGTAAATTAAGAGTGGTAGTCCCAACATTTAGTTTAAATGAAATAAAACCCAGCAACGTTAAGAGCACAATGGATTTTTACAGTTTTTAAGGCACTCAACATCAGCTTCCTCAAATAAACTGCTTAGTAACGAGAGTCTTTGGCTACAGCACTGTCACCCAGGACATCAGTCCTTGTACTCTGTGTATTTCTTGGCAGACCCATGAACTTTGCTGGCCGGGTACTTGAGTCGGTTGAGGGCCATTTTGCGGAGGACAGCTTGAGGCAGATCAACGTGGCATTTTTCTGCCAGTTCAACCAGATAGATCAACACGTCGCTGAGCTCCTGGGCCAGGTGCTCCCGCTGCGGCTCGGTCCAGTCCGGCAGACCCTCCTCCACCTCCCCGCGCCACTGGAAGAGCTCCGCCACCTCCCCGACCTCCCCGACCAGCGCGAGAAGCAGGTTCCGCGGCTTGTGGAACTGGTTCCAGTTCCTCTCCTCCGTGAATTCAGCCTGCATGCGGCGGATGTCTTCAAGCGTGGGCTCGGAGGTGAAAGTGAATCCCTCGGCCCGGTCATGCTGGATTTTTCCGTTCCCGTTCGTAGATGGGTGATGGCTGGAAGTGTCACAGTTGTGTTTGGATCCCATCCCGTTTTGCTGCAGCGCCATTGTAATTAAACGAGCGAAAGGCAAGCCCTGAAAATAGAGAAGTGCTCAAAGATGATCATTCACTTGCAGTACCATGCGTAAATCTCCCGCCACCAACTGCCCCACAGTTATCAATACGCGGTTTGCGAATGCCGTCATAAGAAGTCGCCGGAAACTTTGCCTTTGCGCTACTGGCATTATGGGAGTTGAAGTTTTTTCTTCATCATCATACGGAACATTTACGAGTTCCTGGCGGCTCTGTAAAACTACATGTACCATCTGCCCCACACACAAACACAAGCATGGCAGCCTCCTCTTCGGGATACAGCAGAATGTTCTTTAAGCTAAGGAAATATGCTAATAAATCACAAAGTTTATATTATATTGATACTTTTAGTGATAAGGACAATATGGACATCTGGATCCAAAACTCAACTTCAGCCCAAAGTCCATGCTAAAAGGTAGGAAACAAATGCCCCCAAAAATGATATGTAGGAGGTTCATAGGTTGTAGACAGGTATTCTGGCATTTGTTATCAACATGAGGGATTTGAGTAATGGTCTTTCTGTGGTTTAATGGAGTTAATTAATGTGGTGTACGTGTTTTGACACTGACAGACTGCATATTTGAAACTCTTCAGACCCATACTTTATTGCTGACCTTGACTTTACATGTGCTCTGAAAAAAATGTATATATATTATATGCCATTAATACATACTGCAAAGAAAAACGGATGGTGTTTGTTAATGTATATGTTAAAATAATATAAGTATTTTACGAAATAAAATAAAAATCCATAATTAATAATATTCATTACAATAAAAATGACCACAGTTCATTCATTAAAATACATTCAAATACTTAACTGAGACCACTGTGGTTTGTTGTCACATTTTTTACTCCTACGAATAGTTTCTAATAATAGTTTTTTAGACTTGGATACAAAAAAAATAGATCAGAGAACTCACAAACTTACTCTATTTTAGGAGGGGTTTAAACTACACTATTGTTAAAATGTTTGGGTGTAATGTAAAGAAGTCTCTTATCTTTCAAAGCAGATGTAAATGCATCAATATTATGAAGCATTATTACAATTTAAAATTGAAAAAAATTGAAATAGAAATTTAAGTGTTTTATACCATTATAAAAGTGTTTACTGTCATTTTTGATCAATTTAATGTGTTGTTGCTAAATAAATGTATAAAGTTGCTATAAAGTGCCGTCAGTTCCAGTGCCACCAACTCTTCATCTTTTAGGCTTTGTTGTCTAGTCTTCCTCAGATGGTTGGTGTTGTGGGTCTGGAAATCCATGCTCAGATTCAGTCCACATCAAAGCTCTTCTCTGGATCTCATGTTAGATTCTTGGCTCCACCAAACTCACCTGTCTCACATTTTGATGCTTCATTACCAGGAACACTGCCAGTATGTAAATGAATTAAATTACACACACACCAATGTAAATCTGCATTATGTCTGTCATTTCATTGCACTTTCTTTGCAATTCTGTTGAATGTCTTGCTGCTACATTTCCTAAGGTGCTGAACAGAAGATGTGTGGAGGCTGCTGTATTGACAGGCCTTTCTCTCAACTGTACCATCAACAGGATGTCACTATTCGACAGGAAGCACTACTTTTATGCAGACATGCCTGTGAGTTCTCTTAGCTGCACACATATAGATGCTTAATGAATTTGTCAGCGTTTCTTAGTTTTATCTTCGTACTCCAAAGGACAGAAGTGCTGATGACACAAATGCAATGTACAAGAACATCTTTCCTACGCCTTCAACTCTATATGGTTGTTATTTTTGATTAGCTGCTTTATGGATCCATCGTTTGTCAAAGAGACATGTACATATATCCAGCGCATCACTCTTTCTTTCCCTGAGCTTTAATGAAGAAGGGATGCTGAACAGGCAGGAAACAGAATAGCTAGATGAATAACAGTGTCTGCTCTTAAAAGCTTAAAACATTCAAGCTCTGGTCCGAGCAATGTTTCAGCTCTGATATTGGATTTGTAAGGCCAAATAATTTTTTTTTAAATGTTGTAGTTCTGAGGACACTGTCCTCCACCAAACATGCAGTTCAAACTCACCTTTTGTAAATATCCTGAGAGCATTTAGAAAATAATTAAATAAATAAAAATGAATTGTACTCTGTGATGCATCGCTCAGTTCATCACGACAGGATTCAATAGTCCTGAACAGTGACTGCCCACTTTCTCAGTGGCCTTGGTAGCAGACGTTTTTCTTCTTCTTCTTCTTTTTATTAATATAGGAATTTTAAATCTTTTCAACAAGGAGTTCTAAGCCATGAACCAATTCAGCCATCTCTGAGATTGCTCACAACACTAACATTTCATTTGCGTTTTAATGTGGAAATGAACTTGTGAATTACTGTGAATAATTGAATAAATTTAGTAACAACAACAACAGAGTTCTGCAGTAATGTTGTAATTTTGTAGGTTAACCTAGAAGTTAGTATCACCCTGGTTCCCTTGATTTAAAAAAAAAAATTCTACTGGCTTTTGAATTGTTGCAGAAAATAAGCTCTGTGACAAACAAAGCTTTATGATTCTTACATGTTTTGTGCATGATAATTTTGTGCACAAATCTTTTATTTGCGACCTGAATACAATCAGCAGAAGTAAAAAAGCTAAACATAGGATCTAAACAATCTATGGTTACGTGACTACATGAGAGTTTGAGTTAGAATAGTTTGCAAGAGTGCAATTAAAAACACAAGCAGATTATTGAGTAAAGGAGTTTAACTGTTTGATGTTATGACATTTGATGTTTTAGACATCCTCTGTAGTCCCATTTAGCCACTTGGGAGAATTACTGATGTATTTTATGTTGTAAAATATCTTAAACTTGTGTAAACCACAGACCTTATTTCAGGCCTTTAATCAAAAATCCATTGACTTCAGAACAATTAGCTAATCTATATTTTTTAGTATATATAATAAAATGTGTTGATTTAAAATGTTGATTTAAATGTTTTATTGGAAGAGGGGGAGGGGGCACTGTTGAGTCAGATTGCTACATTTCCTGCTTCCATGGTAACAATGCCTTTTCTTACTGGTCGATCTCCTTTGAGGAGTGTGGGTAATATAGTACTTCACCAGGAATTCTACAACTGAATGTGATTTTCTTAAAATGAAGTTGAAATCACATTGTTGTGTAGCTTCTACAGAAGCATATGCTTTCTCTTAACAACCCCAGAGCTCAATGTACTCTTTTTTTGAAAGATTTATATGTTATCGTCATAATTTTCTTTGGAGAAAATAAATTAGATTTTTTTCTTCCAGAACCAACCTGTTGTGCTCTATTTAGTTTTTTCAATAATTCTTTGGCTATAGTCCATTTACATACAGCATGTGAGATTAACTCATAATTAAAAAAGTATTATTAGATTAAGTAGAAATGTCATTTTAATTCTGACACAATTTTAGAAAGACAAAATATCAGACAAAAAAAAAAAATCGAATCAGTGTTTATATTTGGACTGTGCAGGAAAAATGATTTGTGCAGGCATCCTTTCCTGTATTATTTATTTTGTAATACAACATGCACCAAACAAATTGCAAAACCAATTTTAAGCCAAAATAATCAAAGGTAAGCAAGGACTGATTCTGACTGAGTTGGCACTGAGAAAGCTCAGACATTGAAATGGAGGGAATCTTTGACTTATGAGGAAACTGTCACTCTTCATTAGCGCTAATTTAATTTCTTCAGTGCTTACATTTGTTTGTTTTTTTGTTTTTTTGTTTTTTTTTGTGGCAATGATGAATTAGTTGATCAGGTACAACATACAGATGGTAATGGCTAATTGCTTTTTTTTTTCTTTCCTTTACTCTTTTGCATGCCAATAACCATGATAAATTTCTAGTGGCTTTTGGTCATGGAGTTGCCATAGCAACAGTTATGAGTGCTCTGTTTTGCTTTGCAGTGAAACTGAAGGAGGTTGAAAATGTAGCCAGATCACAAGTATCTGTATGCAGTTTCATTTTGTCATAACCTTAACCCTGACCTTTCAACCCTACCCAACCCTGCCAAACACCAGATTTGATTCTGATGAGTGATGACACAAAAGATTTCTCTGATTATACAATAATGATGTTTTAAGGTCATTCATTTAGATTTCATGTTAAGTCTGGATGAGGTCTAATCCAAAACACAGCATAGCTTTGATGCTACAGACATCCAAAATTGCAAAACAAATTCCCTAAAATACAAAAGGCAACTAAATGTTTTACTGTGTATAGAAAGACCCGGTTTATACTGTGTTAAAAATATTATAAATATATATAAAGTTTAAAAAATTGTTCAACATTTTTGAAAGAAGTTGTAGCAAATTTGCTTAAAAGGGAATTGTATATAAATAATTACAATTAATTATGATTAATTACAATTATTTATATCGGCTGACAGTAATAAC
>JAFVLL020022425.1:0-10498 GCA_021397915.2 Tor tambroides
ACAAGAAGTTAATATTAAGAGATTTGTTTTAGACACCATATTTCCTGCTTTTGCTCTATTTCTACAGCAAAAATCATTCCAAACACAGCCACAGCACTGTTTCGTGTCTCTGAGCAACGTGAGTGATTCGTTCCTGAATGAATCAACCTTTTAAATGATTCAGTTCAATCGCAGTGACTCACTTATTAACAGTGACTTTCTGCCACCTGCTGGCGGTTTTAATTTCACATTTAAAGTATCTTCATTTTTTAAAATAATTTCAAACATCAGTTTTCAATGTTTTATGTTTCAAATATCAAAACATTTATGCATCTGTAACTGCAGGTTAGCATTCTGTGTCCCTCTGAGCTGCATTAAAGTGTGTGTAAATACATCTAAATGCCTCTTCAGATGCATTGCAAAGATAACTTTTGTTGATACTGATTTCATTTGCTTGGTAACAGCCCAAATGCAAGAATTTGACTCAAAAGATGATGCACACTTTTAGAAAAAAATGGCTTAAAGGTAAAAATGCCCATAAAACTTGTTGGAAAAGACTCATTTCTATCACTGCTGTGAACTGACCACACAGAATATGAAGAATATCAAAAACATTCAGGAGTCAGCTGTCCACGGTAATCTTTAAGATATCAGCACAATAACACACTCAGCAAAATATCGTCTAATTATTGTTATTGATAAAATCCCAGAAAATATCAAGATATCATTTTTTGCCAATTTCGCACACCCCTAATTCATGTTATTTAATTTATTGACAATAATTGTTAAAATCAATATTATTAATACTTTTGACTTATCCATTTTCTTAAAAATGGTTTAAAGGCTAAAATGTGAAGTTTATAATTTTACAATCCTTTTTGTTTTTGTGAAAACTTAATTGTAAATTATGCTTTTTACAGTCGTTTTACAGTTTAATATGGTACTATAGACATTGCCCTACCCTGCTCATATGGTATTAATTTTATTTGTGCAGGTCTTAAAAAGACTTAAATTTGAGCTTAAAAATCCTGAAGAAACCCTGAAACAAAGTAATCCATACATACAAAGAAAACAATACAAATAAGTTCAGAAATTAAGATATGTGTAATAAAATGGAATGGCACAGGGAAAAAATATTGAACTCGTGAAGAAAGGGAGGTGCAAAAAGGCATGGAAAGCCAAGACTCCAGCTGAAATCTATCAGTGATTAGAAAGCAATCCTGCCCCTCGTCAGTGGAAATTAATATTAGCTTCAGTCCCAACACCTACAGTACCAGGATGATGAAGATAAAACAAGGGTGACAATGATCCCAAACACAGCCATGCAAACTCTGGACTTGTTTCAGAGAAAGAAAATAAAGCTGCTGGAACGGCCAGACAATCACCTGTCTTGAACCCAATAGAAAATAAAAACTAAAGATCAGAGTTCATAGAAGAGACCCATGAAACCTTCAAGATTTGAAGACAAAATCACACCTGAGCAATGCATGCCACTAGTTTCTCATAACTTACACATAACTTAATTTCTGAATTTATTTGTATGTGTGGGTTACTTGGGTTATTACCAACATCTGGTGAAAATTTCATGTCAGCAGCACTTTTAGAAACATGAAAAATGATGACATGTTCAATACTTATTTTACCCGCTGTATAATGTAACCAAAGATTGCTATGTAAAATAAATACTGTAGTTTTGAACTTTCAAGTCATTAAAATATTAAGTGGCTTAACTGTTAAGAAATAAGAAATGTGTCTTGAACACCAAATCATCATATTAGATTGATTTCTGAAGAATCATATCACTAGTGCATGATGTTAAATGTCTGGCATCTCTTAGGTCTGGAGAGAGTGACCATGCTTTATCTCGGCCTACATAACATACGTCAGACCTCCATGTTCCCTCGTGACCCCAAACGCCTGACCCCATAAAGATCAAAGCAGCCAACCATCAGGGATCTGGACGTGCCATGATGATTAACCCACACAAATTCAGCCACTTTTATAATACTTCTTACCAGACACAACGGGATGTTAGATAAAACTAATGTACTTTGAAGGGAATCAATGTTAACTGCTATATAATACAGGTGATGTTGTGACATGCATTATTAAAATCATACTGTACATGTAGGTGTTTTTCTACTGATGATGTTCCTTGACACCAAGTTTTTTGAGAATTCTAACAAATAATTTAAACAGTACTTGCACAATAAATTAACTAAATGGTACGTTTCTGAGTATTTTTCTTTGAAAATGATTTTTAATGTTGTACATGTATTCTTGGCTGTGTTTTAAATCAGAAGCACTTACTAAGTGATTCCCCAACCGTTGAAGGTTAATATTACATCACTTTCTGATGTGCAATGCCAATGTTTCCTGATTTATAGCCAATAGTCATCATGCATTTGTTAATAGTTTCTCTTCATTTTATTTCCCTTCAGGTTATAGGCTAAACATTGATAATACATATATCAAATCACTGTTTTAGTGCACGCTCACGCTTTTACAGTAGACTAAAATAAAGTAGTAAAATAAAGTGCTTACTGTAAATAAAGTGACAATCAATTTGGTAAAAGTATGAGCAACCTCTGTAGAACAACATATGTGATCCTGGAGCACAAAAGCAGTCTTAAGTCGCTGGGGTATATTTGTAGCAATAGCCAAAAATACATTGTTTGGGTCAAAATTATAGATTTTTCTTTTATGCCAAAAATCATTAGGATATTAAGTAAAGATCATGTTCCATGAAGATATTTTGTAAAGTTCCTACCATAAATATATCAAAACTTCATTTTTGATTAGTAATATGCATTGCTAAGAACTTCATTTGAACAACTTTAAAGATGATTTTCTCAGTATTTTGATTTTTTTGCACCCTCAGATTCCAGATTTTCAAATAGTTGTATCTCGGCCAAAAAAATTATAAAAATGGACCCTTATGATTGGTTTTGTGGTCCAGGGTCACATATTAAAGCAACACAACATCATTTTAATAACCGTCAGTAGTGCTGAAGGTAATATTTGAGATCCACGTGATTGAAAAAGTCAAGATAAGCTCAAAGAAAGGTCAGAAACGCTCAAACGCATTCCTCTGATTACTCGGAAGAGCTTCCTGTGATGTGCAGGAGGAAGATAAAGATCTGGACGATATCAACATAGAGGGAAAGAGCTCCGAAGACATATTCCTCAGGGCTGATGCTGTTCGCTCGGTTTCCAATGAGCAGCTGAGTGTGGTAAGCCAAAAACTGTAAAAAGACAAGCAATCATTTAGCACTCCATTGTGAATAAAAGTGTGCTTATTTGCATTGAATGTGCAGTGTTGGGCGTAACACGAGTTATGTAATCAGATTACTTTTTTTCAAGTAACTAGTAAAGTAATTTATTGTCCCCATGTGAGATGTTACTGTAGTTCTAGAATAAATGTGAACATGCATTAATTCATCTCACTTGCAAAAAAACAAACAAAAATAGATTCAGTATTCCTCAAAATCAATAAAAACAGTGAAATGCAAACTCAGAATATGACGCAAACCTGCTATAATTAAATGTTAAATAACACAAATATACTTTATTTAATCCCATTATATTAACCAATGTCTTTGCTGCTGACCTTCGATGATCCAATTCAAATATACTACGCAAAAGTTACTCTAGATAAACATTTATGCTTCTTTTTTTTTTTTTATTGCTGAAGCATGTTTTTTCTTCTGAGTTCTGCTGTACAGACGTGCATTTACTTTCCCTTCAGCCCGAGGCTTATTCATTTCACTTTTATGTTTGCCAAGAAAACAACTTTTTATATTAAAAACAAACAAGCAAGCCCTGCCCAGATTTAAAAAGTAACGCAAAAGTAACGTAATGCATTACTTTCCATAAAAAGTAACTAAGTAACATAATTAGTTACTTTTTTTAGGGAGTAACACAATATTGTAATGCATTACTTTTAAAAGTATCTTTCCCCAACACTGTTGATTGTGTACTTCAAATCTTAAAAAGTATATTTAAAAGAAACTGTACTTGCAGATAATCCAATATTAGTTTAATATAAGGCCACTTAAAAGCTCTTTAAGAAAATACACAGTTTCTTACACTTAATTACACTTTTAATAATGTAATGTCAAATTTAATGCATTGTTACTTTGAAGTATACATTTGAACTCATTGTTTTGATCTTTTGTCACACTGTAAATAAGCATGCTTAATTTGATGTGTTGACTAACATAATAAACCACATGATCATTTTCACTAATAGTTCATATATTTTAATTCTACTAAATTGCAATTTCATCATTACAAATTTGTATTTACAATTATATTTAAATATATGTAAGTTTCAGCAGAAATTACATCATTAAATATTATTTACTACAAATGCATGATTATGAATAATTATCTAACTATGCTAATAGTTCATATTAAATGCTAACTGCATTTAAAATGTACTATAATACATTTTTTGTATATATTTAATTGTAAACAATATGCAATTAAGTGTCCAAAAACATTCAGTTCACACTTAAGTATATTCTTTTAAAGTATATTTTTCCATAATAATGTGTCATAAACTCACCAAGGTAAAGACTATTGCTCCACAAGCGCTGTACAGCATATGCAGCCACGGCACCTGAGACGTTGATGGTACAGGTGTATTATCATCTAACAGGTATTTCCAGGTTAATAATTCATAAGACAGGATATAGGCTTTACTTTCCAAAGACAAGTTTGGTCAGCAGTTCTGCCACATCAATCTCATGTTAATATGTGAAATGTACTTAAAATATGCATCTGT
Source organism: Tor tambroides (assembly GCA_021397915.2). Taxonomy (NCBI): domain Eukaryota; kingdom Metazoa; phylum Chordata; class Actinopteri; order Cypriniformes; family Cyprinidae; genus Tor; species Tor tambroides. Next base: position 4,769 of record JAFVLL020022425.1, read on the forward strand.
CAGACAGTTTTGGACTTCATTGTCCACAACAATATTAAAAGTCCCCCTAGTCTGAGTTCAAAACTTATTTTAATACGTGGGCACTCCTTATGACATTATAATGATAATAATGACATATTTTTGGAGCTGAATGTTCTTCAGGGATCCCAACTATTTACATGACTTATCCAGCTATTCGTGATTTAGTGGATAAGGATATTTAAAAATATGTTTTTCATTATAAAAGTTACATGAGTTCTCTAGGTCCAGAAATCATTTTTTTTTTTCCTTTTAATTAGGCTTCCTCATATATCCAGGTTTTTCGGTCTGTGGGAACCCTGGTTCTTCAAAGAAAACAACTTGGTACTCTTAGTTGATTTAGCTTGTTTTGTCTGATTTAATACAATTTTAGGTCCTCTTCAGACCTTGCTGAGGGCCCCTGGTTGAGAACCACTGCCTTAAAGGAACAATGCACCCATAAACTATCATTTAATCATCCTCACCCATCCATATTCTGATAGTTAACAACTTAACGTTCAGTCTGTTCCCCACACAATGCTATAGCATGTTTTCAGAAGACTTGGAAGACAGCGAATGAGCTGTATGGACTAGTTTAAAGATCATTTGATGTTATTTTATCATTATTTTGACTGTCGTTGTAGGGCAAGAGTGTAATGATTAATTTTTGTGGGAACTATCACTTTAAATGTCATGGTTATACTTTTGCAACAGTTTTTTTTGAACATTAATTTATAGTGCCACCCACTTGCTTCCATTATAAATGCATTACTGTAATGTGTTTTCTGTTGTTTTGAACAAACTAAAGAGCAAGTCAAACTTATTTTCTATGTATTCTTATAAACCAGAGATTCTCCACTCCCCACTGTCCAACACTCATTAAAATTATAATATTTCTTACAGTATGTTCTGCTTAAAATTGACAAATCCGCTTGTTTTCAAACATTTTTATTAACTGGGAGTGTCAATATATTAAATTAATCAATTCAGAAGTTTCCCCTTAGTGGCCTTCTAGTTGAGAACCACTGCTTTAAACCACCAAATTATTTGCAATGACTGAAATAATGACATATTGGCCTCACTTACATACTGAAAGGAGAGTACAACGGATGTGATAATGCCAGTCACCAGAAGAACAACACAAAGAGCACAGAGCAGACCTGTGCAGGAGGTGAAGTCAACCTGTTCAAATGCAGAAAACATGGCTTTATTTAAAAACACACCCAAGTAGTCGCAAACTTTAGAAGCTGTAATACTATAAATGAAAGTAAAAAAATATTACACAAAAGCAAAAACTGATCCATTAAAAAGCAGAGCACATAAAAAAACAGTTTTGTCTTAAGCAAGCATGAGACATTTACCAGTAAGCCATGAATGTTTAAATAGAGACAGACGATCATTGTAATCAAATACAATGGGGTTATTTTACACAGGCAACAAAGTAGCATTCACCAGTCGATGGGTGCTGCCATAGCAGGGCTTACCTTGGTCTGAAAACAGAAGATTGTGACGATTATACACACTATTGCCGTGATCCCCAAGGCCAGGAACACTGCTTTGGTGTCAAAATAACTGTAAATAATGCCAGACGGAAAAGCAAGAGCTTATCTGATGTTTAAAACCATGCATATGCAGCGTGTGAAACTGATGATATTTTAGTCTTACCTTGATATTGTTCCTGTCATGTAAGACAACGTAAGGGTCTGTGGAGGACAGAAAACATATTTGGTCAATTGCAATGAATAATTCAAGGGGGATGTCCATGAAAACTAAATGCAATCATCACTTACAAAAATGAAAAGGAGTATTAAATTCCATGGATGACGCCTCCTATAAACCAAGTCAGGATTTATATGATTAAATGCGGTAGATATTGTGGTGCTTATAATGTAAATAATTAAAATTGACTAAACTCACCTCGGCCCCTCACAGCAAACCAGCATAAGGTAAGTAACAAGATACACCGGGCTGTGAGAAAAACACAAAAAAATCCACTGTTACTTCAATATAATATACATACTCAAAAGTTTAGCGTCAGTCAGTTTTTTTTTTTTTTTTAAGAAATACTTTCATTCAGCAGGGATGCATTAAAGTGATCAAAAGTGACATTTAAAATGTTACATTTCTATTTCAAATAAATGCTGCTCTTTTGAACTTGTCATTAATCAAAGAATATACATTAGAATGATTTCTGAATGTAATATTGGGGATCATAAAAGACTTAGATGTGTCAGACATGACAGTAAAATAACTCACAATGATGCCCAATAAATGGCAGGATTTTGGATCACAAAAAGACGCACAGGCTCACTGTTAAGATGAGGGATATACACAAACCCATTTCATTACATTAGTATGTATAATGTATTACATTCACACAGCAGTTCATAAATGCTCAGTTGTTTTGTGAATGTATCATACTCACACAAACGTAAACACTGCAATGATTGAAGTAGTGATTAACAGCTGGACGGCTAAAATAAGGTAAACCTGGTGCAAAAACAACAACACAAGCCAATCTCTTTACATTAAGCTGTTGCTTATTTTATTTATATACTTAGAAATCTGTAGTTCTGTTTTAAAATGAATAGTCTCAATACTTTTCTAATGAAGGCATGTCGAACACTCATGCTGTCCCATACGCCAGTTGAAGAAATGCCCTCTGCATCTCCTACAACAATGCACAAAAAACAGTTTTGATTATTATATATATATATATATATATATATATATATAAATGTATTTGGACAACTATGTCGCATTTAAAAATCTGCTGTACCAGACTCAACCAGTGCATGGTTTCTGAATAAAAATCAGCTCTGTTTTATTCATAAAGCAGACGAATGCAGTATAAAACTAAATAGTACAAAGCTAGGCTGCACTATGCAACAGTTTGCTGGAAAGAAACCTGATTTGCACAAACAAATATATACAGTAGAGAAGTAATAGATTACACTTAATTCTTACTTAGGTTGGAGGGAAATATCCCTGGTGTTATAAAGGATGGCATTGCTGAAGGGCAGTATCCAGGGCCCTGCCAGGGCCCCGCCGGGGGGTGTATGCCAGGCTGACCCGGGCCCGTGTACACCCCTGGCTGGCCTGGATATCCGTAGGGAGGGTATGGATAGTTTCCATGCTGCTGCTGCTGCTGTCTTGACTCTTCATAACTAGGAGGAAGATCTGACTTTGACATTGTGATGTCCCTGAAACACAAGACACATCATTCAATTAAGAAAATAATACCTATATTAACACTTTTTTTGTTTTCTCTCCCTATTTACACACATACAGAGTATCCAGTGCATTCCAAGAAGACAGACTCAGTACTAAATGTGACCCTGGACCACAAAACCAGTCTGAAGTCGCAATAGCCAAAAATACATTGTATGGGTCAAAATTAAAGATTTTTCTTTTATGCCAAAAATCATTAGGATATTAAATAAAGATCATGTTCCATGAAGATATTTTGTAAATTTCCTACTGTAAATATATCAAAACTTCATTTTTGATTAGTAATATGCATTGCTAAGAACTTCATTTGAACAACTTTAAAGGAGATTTTCTCAATATTTAGATTTTTTTGCACCCTCAGATTCCAGATTTACAAATAGTTGTGTCTCAGCCAAATATTGTCCTATCCTTACAAACCATACATCAATGGAAAGATTATTTATTCAGCTTTCAGATGATGTAGAAATCTCAGTTTCGAAAAATTGACCCTTATGACTGGTTTTGTGGTCCAGGATCACAAATAAGTACACCGTAAACAGAGGCGGACAGTAGTGAAGTATTTTTACTCTGCTATAAAACTACTTTTCAAGTGTCAGTACTTTACCATAGTGTTTTTCTTTAGAAAACATTACTTCACAACATTCCAAAGCATAATATTGTATTTTTTACTTCACTACGTTTCATATTAAATATCATTTAATACTTAATTACATTAGAAATCTATTACTTTCTTACTTTTACTCAAGTAAAAGTAATTCAGAGATTTACTTGAGTATAAGAAAGTACTAATATTCTTAAGCATTAAAGGTAAAACAAACAACAACTTTTATTTATGAAATGAATGTAGTGCAGTAAAAAGTATGATATTATGCTTTGGAATGTAGTGAAGTAAAAGTTTTCCAAAGAAAAACACTACAGATACTTTTTAAATTTAATTGAGTAAAGTAAAAATACTTCACTAACGTTACTGTCCGCCTCTGTATGTTACACTTTATTTTCATTTTAAACAACAAAAATGATCTGTTCTTAGTTGTTTTGCCAGAGTGACATCAGAATAATTATAATTATTGTAAATTAATGCAGAAATATTCCTCTTACCACGTTTACTGTCCTCAGCAACGAGACTGAATGAAATGAGAGCGTGAGAGAATGAACTTGTTCTGCTCTACGTAAATGACGCAGCGTGTAGTGAAGAACGCGAGGTGCGCACTGGAGCGCTCTGATTGGCTGGAACCAGGCAACACCGTCTCCAGTTTCCAGGGTTCTGTCCTCACTGGACTGCGCTCAGTAGCCTCTAGTAGTCATCTTACCAAAATGTAACTAAATTGTGCGACCGCTGTTTAGTATTCGAAATTATATTAACTATTTCTTTTTTTGGTGATCTGAACAAATATCTTCACATGAACATGTTGTCTTATTCACAACAACACTTTCGTATTCAACAAGTACAGAGGGATAAATTGGTCATTATTAGTTAATGATCTTGTAGTAAAACCTTTCTACCAACAGACGGCGCTAAAACATAAAACATATAATATTACATCGACACTCACGCTCGTGCATTGTTTATTAACACACAGTTTGTTGTGTAGATAAAGTTTGATCGGTGTGCTCTTTATCTTTGGTTTTTATACACATTAAATAATATTAAAAAAATATACATTCAAATGTTCAAATCTTACATTATCAGATTTTTGACATCATTGTAATATTTGCATAATGTACTGCGACTGGTCATCTCAAATAGGGTTAATTTAATTGTGATTGGTCATTTATGTCTTATATTTATTTTTAAATATGCATTATTTATTGGACTGATATCTTCTTTAGTAAATGCTATTTCACTTAAAAATAAATAAATAAATAAATAAATAAATAAATAAATAAATGATGCATGCTAATACAAAAATTTAATAGATCAGGCTGGGATAAATATTAGATTAAAAAAAATGAAATTATATTCATTAGATTTGATACTGTTGTCTTAATGGAGGGAGGTAGAAGGAAAAAAGGCAAATACAAATGTTCAATTCGCTGTGTGTTGTAGAGATTATGAAAATATGAATGAAAAGCATGATTTTAACCTTCTTGTAACTCTGCATTGGCATGAAGGCAAAGAGTCTGAAATGCCTGCTTATCAGAGTCCTGCAGGAGTCAGAAACAGCCTCTGAATGCTCTTATGATGTACAAGTAAATCAATATAGGACATTTATTTACACGTCATTCACCATAATGCTTCTGATACCTGGTAACAGTGTGACAGAAGTTATTTTCCCCATGTGTTTTCAAAATTAAGTTACAGAATCTGCACATTGCAATGCATGTAGAGATGAAAAAGAAATGCCTGGAGGTTTTGGCTGGCAGATAAGACCTTGGCTGTCTGCAAAACATGTCCAGGCCTTCCCTCCTTCAGTCTAGACACACTTTAACTCACACCATGAATTATTCAGCCAGCTTTTGCATTACACTTGCAGAAATATAACTGATTGTATCTTGTATGGC
>JAFVLL020022426.1:0-100402 GCA_021397915.2 Tor tambroides
ATATGTATGTGTGTATACACACACACTTATAAAAATATGTAACCACACATTAGATTAATAAATGTTATTTAACTAAAATGAAAACAGAAAATATAATTAATATATATTAAATATATATTATATAATAAATATAAAATATCTATATTTTTTTATATATATATATATATATATATATATATATATATATATATAAATAGTGCTGTTAATCGATTAATCGTGATGAATTGTATCCAAAATAAGTTTTTGTTTAGATAATATATGTGTACTGTATATTTGTGTATATTTAAATACACACACATGCATGTATATATTTCAGAAAAATTGTATTTTTATATATTAAATATGTATTTATGTATAATATAAATTATATGAATATAAATAGTCATGTAAATACATGTAAATATTTTCACAATATATACTGTATGTGTGTGTATTTATATAGAACAGAACACACATTATGCAAACAAAAACTTTTTGTATGCGATTAATTGTGATTAATCATTTGACAGCACTAATATATAACAAAATATAAAAATGAATGGTAACACTTTACAGTAAGGTGTCATTTGTAAACAGTTAATGTATCAGTTAACATAAACAATGAACATTGCATTTATTACACTATTTATTAATCTTTATTAATGTTAATAAAAATACACTCATTCATTGTTGTTTCATGCTAGTTCGCAGTGCATTAATGTTAAAAAACACAAATTGTAATCACGCATAAGTAAATGCTGAAATTAACATTAAGATTAATAAATGCTGTAGAAGTATTGTTCATTCTTAGTTCATGTTAACTAATGTAGATAACTAATGTTAAATAACGAGCTCTGTTGTAAAATGTTACCAGATTAATTCCAAATATTAATAAAAACTATGATATGTCAGTTATACTAAAATAACCCTGGCCATATATGCCATTCAAACAGATGAAGGCTGTGGCAGGGATGAAGATGTCCTATCAGGTGCAGCAAGCCATCGTGGATTCAAAGAACACTGTAATCAGGGGTTTCCGCCAGGATGAGACAAACGCGGCTCTTTGCTCTCACCTCTACACCATGGTGCGTGGAAACAGACAACACCGCAGGGCTTTCCTCATCTCGCTGCTCAACCTGTTTGATGACAACTCGGTCAGTGTTTTTTTGAATGTTTTGCATTATATGTCGCTCTGTTGATTATTATCTTCTGTAGCTACAGTTTATGCTTTTCTATATCTGCCAGCATTTTGAGTGGCCTGTGTTTCTTAAATAATGCCGTTTTGTTTTCTTCCCATGCAGAAGTCAGACGTGAACATGCTGCTATATATCGCAGACAATCTCGCCTGCTTCCCATATCAGAGTCAGGAAGAGCCGCTGTTCATCATGCACCATGTAGACATCACACTATCAGTGTCCGGCAGCAACCTGCTGCAGTCCTTCAAAGAGGTGTGCTGCTTTTTCCACCGCTCACTATATTCAATTTCTATCCTTTTACTCTAACTTCTATTATATATATCATAGAAAGCAAATTAATGTGGCATAAAAAGGGGTAGTATTAAATACAAATATCCACCTCCTTGCCCTTAAAATGGCCAATTTTGCCACATTCTACCTGTTGATTAAATAAAAATCATGCAGAAGTGTTACAATGTTGAATTATTAAATCCATAGTTAAATCAAGATATTTTTTTTTTATTTTAAAACCAACAACAAAAATTTGTAAAAATTTTGCACGCAGCCATGCACACATGCATTTGTCATTGTTATTATTTTTAGTTTTATTCATTTTGTTACTTCAGCTTAAGTTAAGTTTTTCATCCATTATTTAGCTTTATTTCATTTAACAAATATGATTTTTAGTACTTTTAATTTTGTTAAAATTCGTATTTATTATTTTAATTAATAACAGCTTTTAAAATTAGTAAATTTTGATAACATTTTGGTTGCACCACCCTTTTTTTTCCAAGCACTGACATTGTTTTCTAACAATCTTGCCTTGTATTACAGTCTTTGCTAAAAGAGCCTAGACCACGGGAAAAGAAGAAAAAAAGAGGGAAAAAATATGGCTCTGAGGAAGAGGATGAAAGTAGCAGAGGAAGCAGCAGCGATAGCGATAGCAGCGATGATGTCATCCGTCGGCCCAAGAAACCCAGACGATCCGCTGCAGTGAACTCTGACTCAGATTCAGACCTCGACTTGGAGGATGTGGACAAGGTCATGCAGCGTCTACCTGACAACCCCGAGCCCTTATTGGATTTTGCCAACGCCTCTCAGGGCATCTTGCTGCTCCTCATGCTCAAGCAGCACCTTAAGAACCTCTACGGCTTCTCTGACAGGTGAGCTTTACCCGCTGGTCCAAATGCATTCTGGTCTGACATAACCAATGTAATGTGTTAATGGTGACTGTGGTCACTGGCTCCATAACAAACGCCTCTTTGTCTCTTCCTGCAGTAAAATTCAGAAGTACTCGCCTACGGAATCTGCAAAGGTTTATGATAAGGCTGTAAACAGAAAGGCCAATGTGCATTTCCACCCACGGCAGACACTGGACTACTTGTCGAACAACCTGTCCAATGCAGATCTTACTTACGATGTCAAGAGGAGAGTCGTCAGACAGTATTTAGATGTAAACATTCAGATTTTCTTTTTAGACTTTTAGATTTTTGTTTTTTATGATCTAACATTCTTTTATTTGCTCTAACATAACTTGAAAATTGCTTAAAGCTGTAATTTCTCTTTTTCTTCATTTTTTTAAAAAAGTTTTGTTGTTGTTTTTTCCAGCAAATAATCAGGGCATGTTATTTTTTAATAATTAATAATAATTAATATCATACCATTTTTTTAAGCATTAAAAATCATTCATGTTTTTTAATTAAAAGACAAAGAAGATTTAATAATTTAATATGCATAATATGAATTGTTTTTATATGCTTTATAACAGTTTTTTTTTTTTTTTTTTTTAAAGGAAAAGCCAGTATTGATATTGTTAACGAAAACAATCTATTAAAAATAATTTTCATTAACAGAAATAAAGCTTGAATAAAATATACATTTTTGAATTAAATCCTTTTTTTTTAGCTTATAAAAATTTGGCTGTATTAAAAATTTCTCTGTTTAACTTGAAAACAGAATATATAAAAATAAAAGATAGTTCAACATATATTAGAATACTATATAAATAATACTAAAATAACAATTGAAGACAATTTTAATATATGACCATTTTTTTAGTATTGACACAAACAGCTCATTGAATTGTCTTGAATTGATTTATTAAAATGGACAGTTTGAACTGATTGACAAAAATGAATCAAACTGACCATCTCTAAATGTTTTATTCCACAGTTTAAGGTACTAATGGAGCACTTGGACCCAGATGAGGAAGACGAGGAAGGGGATGCTTCAGCCAGTCTCCACGCCAGAAACAAAGCCATCACTGCTCTACTAGGAGGCTCCAGCCCCAAGAATAATGCTGCTGACTCGTACGACGACGACAGTGATGCGGACGAAAAGGCTCCTGGGGTAAGAAAGCCCCAGTGCTGATGTTTTCACTTGACTTTTGATGTCTTAACGTTACCGTCACTTTAAAACGGCGTGTTTTGGTTCCCTTCTAGTCGTCACGGAGATCCAGAAGAGGCGGAGATTCCGCAGAGGCATCAGGTCACATGAACGAAACGGTAGAAGCCATGGACGTCATCGCTATCTGCTGCCCCAAGTACAAGGACCGGCCGCAGATAGCACGCGTTATTCAGAAGACAAGCACAGGCTACAGCATTCGCTGGATGGCCGGATCGTACTCCGGCACCTGGGCAGAGGCCAAGAAACGCGACGGACGTAAACTGGTGCCTTGGGTGGACACTATAAAGGAGTCTGACATTATTTACAAGAAAATTGCCTTGACGAGCGCACACAAACTGTCCAACAAAGTAGTGCAGACTTTACGTTCACTGTACGCAGCCAAGGAAGGAACTTCCAGCTAATTAAATCTGTAATAACTCTGGAACTGTTACGCCCAACAGACTCTCAGCAGCCAAACTTCATCAGGATTTAACGTTTTGTAAACTTAAGTCGCAGAGAAAAGAGTACTACGGACTCGCAGGTTTTAAGATCCAAGGCAGGAACTGGTCGAATTAAAGAAGGACGATTTTAAAAGTGTGGTCTGTTTGGAAATGTAGATGTGATTCCTGTACATCTTTTAAGTTAAACGGAAAAGAAAGAAACGGAGCTCCTTCGCTGTTGTGCAGCAACTTGGTTGTTTGAATTTTTTTCCCCCTCCACTGTATCATAGTTTAACACAAAACAGAAACAAAAAATGTTTATATCTCTGACGAAAAAAAAATCTGTTTAAAGAAATAAACCTAAAGTGAATGTTGGAAATTAGTCTGTTGATGTTCTTAATAAAGTGACCTTGGAGTTTAACCTAGCACCGGATGGATTTCTTTAGCTTAGCTCAGTTTCCAGGGAAATAAACTTTGAAACATCTCCTCTGCTTTATGTTCTACTTCTTTTGTGCTGTAAAATGGAGTCTCCTGGACATAATTTATTCAGTTGAAAGCAGAGCATGCAGTATCTGTCGCCTACATGGAAGGGAGGGTTTTTTTGTAAATGTAGATTTTGATGTATTGGGTCAGGGTTTGGGTCTCTACACCCCACAGCGGGACGAGGGACCCCCAGCATGTGTGGAGGAGCAAATACTGCAATAAATTTTTTACTTCTCTTTGTTACTTGTCTGGTTTGCGTTTGACTTTGATTTTTGATGTTCACGTTCATGCATCCTTTTTGAAAGTGGTGTTGTGTCAGCTGGAGATTTTATTTTATGAGTGAATGTTAAGATTTATCATTTTTGAAAGTCTCATGCTCACAGGGCTGCATTTATTTGATCAAAAATAGAGTAATATTGTGAAATACTATTACAACTGTTTTCTGTTTTCATGTATTTTAAAATTGAATTGATTTCTGTGATGGCAAAGCTTTTTTAGCCATCATTACTCCAGTCACATGATCTTTCAGAAATTTTTCTAATATGCTGAATTTGTGCTCAAGTATTCATTTGCTGCTGAAGACACATTTCATGTTATTGTTATCAATGTTGAAAACGATTGTGCTGCTTCATATATTTGTGAAAGCTGTGATCCATTTTTTCCCGGATTCTTTGATAAACAGGAAGGTTTAGGGTAGGTTAAAAATGTGGTAACCATTTTAACACTTGATTTAGATGTCTTAATCTGGCCAACTGGAAGCAGGATAAGTCATATTAAAAAATAAAAACGGAAAAGAACAAAACATTACCATAACATTACTGCAGCAACTTTTTTTTATACTTCACTGGAAAGTCTAAGTCATACCACAGTCTAAAATTTGGTCAATCAGTTCAAGCTGTGTTGTGGTTAACCAGGTCACAAACAGCATGGCTATGTGTTTAACCACTTAAACCAGTTTTGGATTTGAAATGGCTTGAAATTGTGCAAAACCAGCTACCATCCTTGCCTAACCCCGAGTAAGCGGAAACTAATTCTGTTGAAACAGAAAAATATGGGGATTTTTATGGCTAATGTAAAACTGACTCTATAATCAAAAGTATTAAACAAGCCTATTCTAGCCCAAACCTCTCTAAAACCATCTATAGAGCATCCCGGTAGTCTGCAAACCATCTTGGACAAGTTTAAGTAGTTTTTTCCGACACAGTAGCAGTTCCCTCAGGAAAAGGCTATTACACTACTGGAGGTTAAATGACCTACTTTTAATGTGACTAATAGTTAACATTTACCATTATATAAAACACTGATGTCTGTGTGAGTGTGTTTAAAATGAGGACGTCTGGGTCACTTAATCCCGCTAAATCAGTATAACAGGTGATAAAACTCAAATTTCCCGTCACAATGTTAAACTGCTCTGTACCGGACTACTGTATGACTCAGTTGGCTGTGATCCACAGATTTATAAACCAGCTCCGCGCCCACCAAACCAAAGCGAAGGGCGACTCGCGCGCTGGACGAACACTCGCATTTGTCCTCAAGAAGTTACAAAAGAAAGAAAATGCAGGAAAACGCGAATTCGGGTTTTGTTATGGACGTTATCGAGCTGGAGTCGTTCGTGAACAGCCCTCCTCGCGGATTCACTGTCGAGAGTCGCGCGGGCTGCAGAGTCGTGAAGTGGGATCAGGAGAACAGCTGCGTGTTCATCGATGAGATCCAGTCTAGCAAGGGGAAAGTGATTTTCTGTAATTCTCCAGGAAGGTAAATGGACTTAAATAACGTCATATGGCAATATGCAGGTTTAGATATAACGTGCTTGGAACTCTTCTTGGCCATTTCAGGAAAGTCATAGTACGTACTTTGGGAGAGTACACAGATTTGAGACGACAGCTAACCTCAAAAACAATATACATCCTCGTGTCTGCATGCACCAAAACAAATGTTGACGAAAAGAGAAACAGAGATGTTCCAGGTAGGATTTATTAATATTATTAATAATATTTCACACAGTGAAAGTCTTTGACCTGCTTCTGTAAATTGATGTGTTTACGTACAGAGGAGAGTGGTGTGTTGTGTATATACATACATAAAATAAAATATTAAAATATATTAATAAATGTATATTAAAATGACAAAATTTTATTTTAAATACAGTGTTCTGAAAAAGGGATCTTTCTTGAATTTTATATACAGTATGGTCCGGCTTAAATATGTACATGAATTTCAGGATATGGTGCATCTTTGGGAATAATCACTTTGGATCTGAAATAAATCACTTTCAAAATATGGCTTTCCAAAAAAAAGTGGTCTCTTGGCTCAGCTTGATCCCAGTGAGGGGTAAATTGAGCCACATGAAGTTAAACTGTGCCAGTGATTATGCTAATATATGTTCAGTAAAACTGAACATTTTCACCTCTCATTTTTACATTTGCTATATTAAAGGAAGAGAAATTCAATAAAAAATGATTCTTAAAATCTATGTGTGAGCCTTTTTCTCCACCTATGGCTTAAGATGCTGGGTTATAGGATCCAATAATAATGGCATAGAGGTTTGGATAATAAGATGGATGGATGACTTCTTAATAGTTTTATTAAAAGATACAGTTCACAATTTTGAAGTCATTTTAAATATTTTTTTTTTAAAAATCAGAACAAAATAAAGTAAAAAAAAAAAAAAAAAGGACTGCAATTTTAATAGCCAATTTTAATAAACAATAAAATAATACTTTGTAATCTTTTTAAATAAAATTATTTTATTTAATAAAATAATTTTTGATATTATCGGCATAACTACTTGACTGAAATGTAAATAAATAATTTAATATAGTGTTTAATATGGACTTGAACTGATATTTATGGTGATTATTAGTAATGCTACTAATATCAGTGATATATTAGTAAGCACTACAGTTGTAAAAATTAATCACAGGAAATGCAATGTAGCTGTGTCACAATGTCAACAGGGAAGGTATCATTAAACTTTGACTCCACTGTTTACTGTGTTTGTAAAATTTGCCTCTCCCTTCTTATTATTGTCCATAGTCCTTGGGTATTATGTGGTGGCGATCAACGGCAGTCATCCAATGATCAGATGGGAAATGGAGAGAGGCTTAGACATGACTATTTCATCTGTTGCTGGAGAAAGTTATACAGTTGATGTGAGTTCAGTGGAGACTTTGTTTTTAATGATGTATGATGTACAAATTTAGTGTCCTTTTTCTGGCAATGTAAAAAATGAATTCAAATAAATATATTTAATTTTTTTTTTTAAGGTTGATGTTAGTGCTGCACTACAGGGATGGGTCGGTGAGAGCTTTCAAATCCTTGTTGATGAAAAGGTAAAACCCATCTGGAAAGACACACATTTCACCATCAAGTACCGTTCTGACGCCCTTTTTGACTTTCCCTACTGGTTCGGCTGCAGCAAACGACAGTTCAAGGTGTGTTTTAATAAATAAGCAGACCTCTCTGATGATTTCTAGTATTGAGACTATGACTGGAAATCTGATCTTGCAGGTCTCTTACCATGGAAGATGAGATCAACACCCAAAATGTTGTATGAAACAGCAAATATCTGCTGAAAACAGGCTTCAGTCTGTGGAAATGGAAGCCCTGCACAGATGAGGAGACCATTAATGCACCTTAAAGAACAATTTTACTGTAAATAAAACTTTATTTTGCTCATGTCAGCAGTAATACAAAAAAATCATAAAGAAATGGAGATCACTGGAACTTAATCTTAATTATAATTCTGTTGAAGCAGAAAGGTCAATTTCATAAATCCTCACATTGTAAACTCTAGATAGCTGCAATACTTTTTTAAATGGGTCACTCTATGCAAAAATGCCAAATGTGTTCCATTCATTGTTTTAATAGGTCATATCATGAGGAATAAAAATTTTCTTTATCTTTCAGGATAACTGAAATCAAGCCAAACAAATAGATACATTATCTAACATTAGGTTACGCTCTAAAGTTGACACATTTCTTGTGCTGTTTCTTGCTGTGTGTAGCACCTACAGCTCTGCATATACTTCCAGAGAATGGATAGAAACTTGCAGAGTTAGGGATGGGCAATAAAATGATAATGATAATTATCGTGATGTAATTCTCCTCGATAAAATGATAACAAGAGTTCGATGTTCGATATGTTTATGCACCAAAAACGGAACAAAATGGCGCTAACTCATTTGAACCGCACCACATGGACCATTTATCTGCTCAGCTCAAAGTACACTAATACACTAAATGTATTTAGACTACTGTTTTTCATACAGATACCTAGAAACAATGTACACTGTAGTTATATCATGATCTAAATGTATGCTACTATGGATGACCAGTGGTTAATAAAACTAAAACACTTAGAATAATTACATTTCAACAAATAATATGACTGATATGGAAATTTTATCGTGATCATTTTTTGGCCATATCGCCCAGCCCTATGTGCAGTTATACCCTTATAATTTCAGTCTGACATTTCATCACTGATTATTTTGTTACCCTGTCATGAAATGCAGACTTTGCAAAGAGGCTGAGGATTTTGCTGAACTATATTTCACACAACAGGAAACCTGCAATCCGGTGCATGAGCAGAACTTGGCATTTTTAAAGGCACAGTAACAAAAAACTGACCCTTTAAATCTAAAGCTTAGAGAGAGAACATTTTTTGACAAATCTTTACTAACCTTACATGTTGACCTCAATGAAAAAAACTAAAGCATGATATGACCCATTTAAAACATTACTTCAAATACCATATACTGGGATAGTTACAATAAAAACAGCCTTTTTCATCATCTTTTGTTGTTTTGTAAAGCTTTGTAATATGTACATATCATACTGCAATTAAATGCCTCTGTGACCATCACTGTGAACGCTTCATACTGTTCTTGCCACATCCTCTGACTAACTGAAAACCATTAACTGAAAGAGTTTATCTACACTGATGTGTTTGCACTACTGATTCAGCTGCAGAAAAATCTGTCTGGCACAGTTCAGGGCAAAAGCAGAAGTGTTGAGGCTGCTTTGGTTATGGTCTGGATGTACTCTTTGTAGTCACTGCCACCATAGGTGAGCATCAGGTGATTTATGATTCCCACGACACACATGAGTGACAGGAAGAAGAGAATGCGTTTCCCGAACAGGAAGCCAGGAGTGCTGTCAGGCACACAAGCAGAATATCTGTTAACAAATCTGGTATGTGTAAAATACAGTTGGGTTACAACACATGGTTGATGTGTCTCTGTAAAGCAATATCCAGGGTTGAAACCTCAAAGTGATCTTTTCACTTAACTCCTGCCCATATCATAAATTTGCAACGGTTCAATGACTAAAAAGCTTTTTGTATTGAGATTAACATTAGGCAACATCTAATGCTGCTGGAATGCAGAACAACCCACATTTGTCTGTCTTTCAAATAGTTTTAAGGTCAGGAACCTCAGAAGAAGATGTTTCAGTTGACTCTAATGCAGTTTTAGCACAAGAAAACATATCTTTGATGTTTAAAAGGCCTTATTTGTTCATAGTTATGGATTTAAAAATCTTACCTCTGGCAAGTCTGCCCCAAGTAGCCAACAAAGTACTTCTGCCGGACCACAAGGTAGATAATGCCAGCAAAGGCAGCTGGAGCTGTAACAAAAGGGGTTTTCATATTTAAATTATATCAGAGAATTTCCAAGAAAGTTATTGTACAGGTATTTTATTAGGGCTGACTTTCATTATATATGCGTTAGTTCCTTAGCAACTCAGTTAGCCAACTATTTCAGTGGTATTCAAAAATAGAGCAAAGTTATTATGTAGACAAATATTTGCACATGGGTCATAACAGAAATTATGAGCCTGGAAATGCAAACCATTTCTACTACATTACAAAGGGGTATTTTCTTTGGTCTGATCCTATCACTGTATTGTAGTGAATGTTAAAAATAACACAGAAAATAACAAAGGCACTTTCACCTCTAAAAATACTGATTACGTGCTCATTCAACTCACTTAACTGACTTTTTAATTTTTTTTATGATGATTGTGATGAATTGAGTTGTACCTTGGCTGAGGCAGATTCCAGCGCACCACAGTACTGCCAGAAATGTGGGGTACGTGTCCATGCAGTTTCGACTGAGAAACAGTAAATACATAAACTATTTTATTATCTGATAACACTTTCATACAGCTTCAGAAACTAACTCTATCAGGCAACTCTGGAATTTCATTTAACCAAACTGAGGACGTGCTGTCAGTTCTTCTTGTAGTACTTCCATGTATCTTTTAGACATATTGTGAAAGAGCTGTTACTTCCTCTTTGGCGGTGGTTAATGGCACTTTATGATTGCATCTAAATTGATAAACTACCAAACCAGAATCCAACCGTCTAGATATACAACTGTCAGTTTGGTTTATTTTGCATATTTGAAAAAAAATAAAATAAAAATAAATACATTTTTAAAATACAGGTCTCATCCACCTGATCTAAATTTTACTGAAATCATATAATTTACCGTGCAATAATACATAAGGATACTAGAAGTAGATGCAAGCTCTTTACACCACATTTTTTGAACGTTAGAATAATTTTTTCTACCTTTTCCCCCTTATATTCACATTCACAACTGACTTAAAATTAACCCATTTATATTAATATAGACTTTATGAGAACCTTTAAATAAGTGAAAAATCATATGTACAGCTATATAGGCTTTCAATATACAGACAGAAAGACCAGTGAAACACTTTTTCAACATTAAGATTATGTAAATAAAGCAGGAAGTTAGTTTCTAGAACAACAGGAAAATTTCGAGCTGTTATGCAAAAGAAGCTACCAGCAACACTATTTCATAAACAGATTACTTCTCTCTCTCTCTATATAAAAAAAGTGATAGTAAAATAATAGTTAAAATAATAGTGAATTTTTCAGTCAGATTCTCGAGTCAATATTACTCACTTCGCACAGGACAAACGCTCAAACGCTGCAGAATGATGTTTCGAATGTTGACCGGTGCACTCTTTCTCAACCTTCAAGGCGAAGAACACTAGAGGAGAAGTACTGGACATATTAGTTTAATGCATGTACATGTATATTTAGGCTACATGATGGACTAATTCCTGGTAGCTGTAAAAACACAGCACAATGTGTTCAAAGATCATTTGCATAAACATCTTTCAATTATACAAAATAAAATAATGAAGTCTAAATGTCATACCATTCTGAACGACGCTGAGAAGAGTGACCAGCACGAGTAAGAAAATGTTGTCCATCATTGCAACATACATGATCTCAAGTGTGCACTGCGGATCTGCCTCAGAATGCTGTCTGATCATTTTTAGCATCACAGATAACATCACCACTAAACTGATGCGTTTCCTGAAGGGTGGGCCACTAGAACACCATCACTTCTGCTTCATGGTGAAATACCACATTTTGTGCTTTTAGAAACTAAATATCTGAGTGTGGAAAACTTGTTCCTGGTATAGCTGCATTTTCCGTTTCACAGCTCATCCTAGTATCAACTGGTATTTTTGGATAAAATAAAGTTTAACCGTCTGAGTCTGTTGACGGTCTCGCTGTTAAACACTGCCCTCTGCTGGCTGAGACGGTTTTGCAGGTCTTAGCTGGTTTCAGCTGGTCTTCAACTCTAAATCCTGGTTCTGGATGTCACCAAACACTGCATATTTTGGGTGTCTCTTTAATATGACACACCTGAATCAACTCAACAGCTCATTAACAGTGTCTTAATCTACTGAAATGTTTGTCAAACAACTAAAAATGTGCATTTTCAGGAGACCGCCATATCCAGGACTGATGACATCTGCTCTGAACCAGCCAACAGACCAAATGGTATTGTCACTTTTTTATTTAAACACTTAATATAAAGAGTAAACTTAATGTAGTTAACCAAGTTTTTGTATAGGCCTATGATTGTTGAAGTAATTTAGTTGATATATTGTCGCTGTGCTGTTTCAGGTTTGAAACTAAATTAATGTTGGTCAAAATGACTGCTATAACTCAAAAAGAAAAGATGATCTTCACCTCTGATATTTCAGCTGTCATTATATTATATGTTGAATAAATTAGCAGACCGCAAGTTGACTCTTACTTTAAGCAACAACATCTCTTTAAGATGTCAGAATTTTATTGCATTAGATAAAATAAAAAAAGTGACATCAAACAATATGCAAACAAATTATGATGGAGCTTTTTTCACAACTTACTTTTGAGATACTTATTCTTAACCAACTGCTCTCAAAGTCATTTTTTAACTCAAATTCACACAGATGTCCCAACAGAATAACCATCTGTGTTGCTCCTCATCTTAATAATAAACATGCAACATTTCTGCAGTTTGACAACCAGAAAGTAACAAAAACATTAGTCTTATTTTTAACAGTTTATCTGTTTAATTCAATACCCAATAATACATTTATACATTTTATTTGAGGCTTAAGTGTCTAAATACTTTTTTGGGCACCGCTTGTTTTCACTCTTTAAAATAACCAAACTCAGACCTTTTTAAGTGGACCAAAATATGAACAAAATGAAGCTCTTTTAATTCATATTTTCCATGCTCAATTAAAAATGGACTCCGACAGTATTAATATTTTGCAGCAAATGCTCGACTGTACACTACTGCATCAAAGGAGATGTTCAATTAAAATATGATAGTTGTTTACAATATGTGAGATCCCAATATACAGATCATGGAAAACTGGGGAAATATCCAGAAGAAATTTTTTTTTTTTTTTTTTTAATTAATGGAAATGTCTTTGTAATTGCTGATAAATATATTTTCCCATTTACCCTACTGTTAAAATGTTTGGGTCATTAATTTTTTATTTTTAATATTTTATTATTCAGTAAGGATGTATTATATTGAGCAAAAGTGACAGTTAACAATGTTTAAGATTTCTATTACAAATAAATGCTGTTCAAATAGTAATATTTCACAATATTATTGATTTTACTATATATTTGATGAAATAAATGTAGCCTTTGGTAAACATTAGACTTTAATACTCCTATAATTCATAATCTTTCCAACCACAAACTGCAGGACATGCAAATATTTTATTGGTTAGAAACTGCTATTTCTATCCATGAAAAAGTGTATGAACCCCATATACAATCAGTGTGAAAGTGAGGCTTTTACTCTTCCCATACATGCAAAATTAAAAGCCAATAACCACAACATATTCCATTTTTGGGACCATTTAATATGAACCACTTTAAATACAATGATAACCATAAAAAAACACAACAAATTATTAAACAACTGTACAATGCTGTACAAACCTTTACAAATGCATTGCGCATAATTTGATCTTCAAACTTTGCGTACTCTGCACCATTTAATGTTCTTCATTCTTCAAGTATATCAGACAAAATATGAAAATATGATTTATTTAACTGATGGTGCACCACAGGTTTTCCTAACAAAAGTCTTGCATTCCCAATACGAAACTACAAAAAGAAGAGTTCTTAGGAACAACTTGTTCTGACACCAGACCAAACTCATGGTTTGTAAAATCTAAAAGCTTTTCTTGATCAGAAAAATATATCTAAGCCATTAAAATCAGTGTTGTCAACTGCAGTCTGGCCCATCCCTGAATGTATGTATTCATCAAAATTCAATACGGAGTCATTAGTAGAAGGGTAGGTTAAAGTTGCTTCTGGAACCACAGATGGTACAGAAGGGTTTTGCGGTGTCGTCTCCGCATTCTGGCCATTGTTCAACATCTCAAGGAGCCCTGTGCTGTCAGGTGAGAGGTTACTGACGGTCGTCGCAGGAGACAAAAGCTCAGCGAAGAACTGGTCATACGCTGGGCTGTCGTACGCTGACGTACTCGAGGTGACCGAGTAGGGCGACGAGAGGGCTGTGCTGTCCGGTGTTGGTGCAGATTCTCCTGCACTTCCCAAAAGCTGGTTTAGTTTGGCCAGTTTCTTCTTCTTAGCCTTAAGTTTTTTCAGTAGCTTCAGCCTCAGGGCTTCTGTAGTGTTAATGGGCTGCTGGGCTGCCAAAAGGCTGGGATTTTTCTTAACAGATGCACCACATATGCCACCAGGAAGGGTGACTGGTTTGTGCTGAGGCGCTACCGCAGGATTCCCGCCACTTGAATTTGGCAGTTTCTTGCTTAAGAAGCCACCGAACATGTCAGCTGGCTTTGCTGGCAGAGCTTCGTTGTCACATTTCAGAATGGGTTTTGGTTTTGGAGCGGGAGGAGGAAGTCTTATTGGTGTCGACTGGAAGGAAGGATGGCGTTGAAGTAATGAGGACGCAAGCGGTGGAGGTGCATGTACTTGTGTAGCCACTGACGGTCTTACCACAACTGGATTAGAACCCGAAGAACATTCCTTCAAACCAGAGCTTTGGGGATTTGAAGGTTGACAAACGGACTTAGAGATACAAGATGAACTAGATGTTACAGGAAGAGTGGGGAGAGCGGCCGGCGTGACGGCTGGGCTCTGGGGAATCTGAAGAGCCTCAGTGGCTTTGTTCTCATCAACCAGAGTGAGGGTCACGATGTCTGTATGTGACAGACCCTCAAAGGTGTCCAGTAATGTGGTGCTGCCAATGGATGTATCCAGAGCGCCAATAGCAGTCGAGTCTCCCACGGTGAGTGCGCTGAGGACACACGTGTCATCGGCCACAGAGTCTGACAGTTCGTGCGGGTGTTTATCATTGACATTTGTGAGCGCCGAGGGAGCTGTCAGTGAGCAAACCTCTGAAGCTTCCTCTTTAGTGGAGTCTGATTCCCAGAAAACAACGTGAATTTCATTGGCAGGAAATGAAAACCTCTTGTGGATGATGCTGTGAGGGTGTTTCAAATCATCGAGTTCCAGCCATGACCCTAAAAGACAGAACACAAACATGTAAATGAACCACTATAAAGTTTAAATTTGAATAATTAACATTATATTTCACAGATCAACTAATCTGAGATAAATTTGCAGCTAATTTTAATAGTTATTTAATAACAGCTGATCATTTTGTGTCTTTGCTTATTTGTGGTAATATGCAAGTAAAAATGCGGAAACATAAGTGAAAAAAATGTGGTGTTTTTAGCAACAATAAACAATAAAATGAATTCAAATTAAAGGGATCATATGATGCGATTAAGTTTTCCTTTCTCTTTGGAGTGTTACAAGCTGTTTGTGCATTGATGAGATCCCTGAAGTTGCAAAGACTAAAGTCTCAAAACCAAAGAGATATTCTTTATAAAAGTTAAGAATCGACCACGCCCCCCTAAAATGGCTCATTTAAACACCCCCCCACATCTCTACGTCACGGTGTGGGAAGATTTGCAAAACACCACCCAAATGTTTACGCAAAGAAAGGTGGTGGAACTATTATTCTCGCTGTAGTATTGTTGCTGCAGCTGGCGCCATGTCGTGAAGACGCTGCGTTTCATTGTGAAAGAGAAACTACTTTGTTTGGACTTCCAAAAGAGGACACAACTAGAAATCAGTGGTTAAGTTGTATTTACAACACTGTTCCAGAACAGTTCAACCCAAATATTAGAGTGTGTGCAGCGCATTTTACGGAGGACTATTTCCTGAACCTGGGAGTAGCCTGCCAGCTATGGTCAAAGGCTGTTTCTATAAAGTGGTGCAAGTCCAACTTTCCAAGGACAGTCTGACGCTTCTGACTCACAGCCTGTAAGTATGTTTTCATATTTACAGAATTTGCCACTGACTATTCAAACGCGAGTTCTGAGCAGTGTAGAGTAGCGCTTGTTGTTTGTCGTTTCTCCGATCACAAATGTAGACATGGTAATGTTTACGCGGCGCGATGGTAATGTTTGTTGCGACCCCACTGGATGCAACAAATGCCTCGTTTATAATGGGTTTTATTGTTTTTGTGTCGTCGCGCCGGGACACGGCATCACAACATCGTAATGGGCGTAACATGGGCATAACAACTCACGCTTGAGGTTTCCGGCCAATCACAACGCACTGGATAGCTGGCCAATCAGAGCACACCTCACTTCTCAGAACGATGAGCTTTGTAAAAATCGATGCGTTTCAGAATGGTGGGGCATAGAGGAGCAACAATAATGTACAGTATGTGGAAAATGTGTTTTTTGAACCTTAAACCGCATAAACACATTGCATTACACCAAATACACAAAATAATGTTCTTTTTAGCAATGTCATATGCAGTGTTGGGTAAATTACTCTTAAAAAAAAAAAAAAAAAAAAGTAATTACTAATAGTGTAATTAGATTACTGTACAAATTACTCTCTCCAAAAAGTATTTAATCACTTATTACTAATTACTTTCTAAATCCTATATCAACCTCGACAAGTTAATGATACAAGGATAGACATGAAACGGTTCTTTTAATTATTTCAAATGAATAATTAACAATATAAATTATTCTGGTCACACTTTAGATTAGTCCAATTCTCACTATTAACTAACTATTAACTGTGACTTTTGCCTCAGTGTACTCCTAATTACTGCTTATTAATACTTAGTAAAGTAGTTGTTAAGTTTAAGAATTGGCTAGGATTAAGGACTTAGAATAAGGTCTTGCAGAATAAGACATTAATGTGTGTTCTTTTAAGTAATAATAAACAGCCAATATCCCAGTAATATTCATGCTAATTAACAACTAGTTAATATTGAGAATTGGACACTAAAGTGTTACCAATATTCTTATTAACTCACCAAATTATTTAAAGTGAGAAGGGTACATAGGTATGCATTTTAAGGTTAGACTTTAAATTTGTTAAATCCACTATTGTACAGTGTATATACCTGTTTTACAGTCTAAACAGTATTAAGTTCAATTACATAAGTAACTAATTAAATTACAGAAAAGATGAGTAATCCCTTACTTTACTTTTTCAAGGGAAAAGTAATTAAATTACAGTGACTAATCACTTAGTAACTAATTACACCCAACACTGGTCATATGACCCCTTTAATCATTTGCTAATGGGATTCAGAAGAACAACTATATACACTACAATTCAAAAGCTTGAAAATAACAAGAATTCAAGAAATCAAAATAAGAATTTTATGTTTCTGAAAAAAGTCACTTATGCTCACCAAGACTGCATTAATTTGATCAAATTAAAAAATATTTTTTAAAGTTAAATTATGTAAATTTTATACATTAACTTAGATTAAATACATTTCAAAATTTAAATCAGTATTTTAAAATGCAATATTTAAAATGCAATTTATTCCTTTGATGGCAAAGCTGAATTTTCAGCATCATTACTCCAGTCTTCAGTGCCACATGACTTCAGAAATCATTCTAATATGCCAAATTGGTGCTCAAGAAACATTTCCTCCTATTATTAATGTTTTGCAGCTTGATAATTTCGTGGAAACTGTGCTAAATGTTTTAACAGAACAGCATTTAATTGAACTAGAAATCTTTTGTAACATTATGAATATCTTTACTTTGTCACTTTTGATCAACTTAATATATCCTGGCTGAATAAAAGTAAGTAAAAAGACATTAAACTTTCAAATAGTGGTGTGAATAGATCAGCTAATGAACTCACGGAATAAAAGACTCACCGTTGCTCTGACGGATCCAAGTGGCAAAGTGCTTTAGATGTTTATTGTACTGGATAACAGTGCTAACATTGTAGTGTGTGCCCTGGAACTCAAACGAGTATTTAGAGAGGTCTTTCCTGGGCAAGCCCTCCACAAAGTGCAGTGCAAACACAGAGGACAGCCTGCAAAAAAATAAACAAAGACAATAATCAAACAACCCCAAAGACCAACAGGTTAAATTGTGATGAAACAATGGTGATTTATAGCTATTCCAATGCTTACTTTTCAAGCACCATTTTCCTCCTCTGGTTTTTCCGGTTGCAGTTACTGCACTGAGTGCGGTGGATGGCTTTTAATGGGTGCCAGTCATTCAGAATCTGAGTGAATGTTGTAAGAGTCTTCTCAACACTGCAAGACAAGAGGAAGGTTGTGTTACACACAATTACCTACTAAATTACCATGCATTTCATTTAATTATCAAATACAAATGATTTAAAATTACATGGCTAAAGCCTTTACCTGTTATTTAGAGTATAACTACAAGAAGTGCACTTAAATTCCCAACGGACTGTGTGCTGGAAAAGCTCTTGAGCCCACTTGTCTGAGCGCAGAAGGAGAGGGAGAGCAAACACGGGTGTTTCCTGTTGACCTGTATGACAGACAAGATTATCACTCAACACAAATGACAAGCAACAGATTGATATCAAATGGTATTATGATTAGCTGTTGAGCCATTTTACCAATTTCACACTTGAGTGTAGGCTGAAGGAGTTTGAAGATTGACAGACGGAGCGCAGACAGCTGCCGCTCTGCCTCACACAGGACATCAGCGGGGACTCTGGTTACCTCATCTGCAGAACAGAAAACAGGTGAGCTCTCCAGCATGTGAATGCAGACCTCTTCATAAGTGTATTTTTTTTGGGTGAGGTAAATTAATAAATGTTAACAAAAACTGCATCAGTTTATGTTTAAAATAGTGTTTTAACATATGTACACAAACATCATTTAAATACCTTCAACTATGTAATAAGTTTAAATACCTTTATACTACACTAGTTAACATTTGAAGTGGATCAAAAACCTTTCATCAAAGTTGTCTTAGAACCTAAAACCAAAATGCATTTTGTCTTAGGACAACTTTGAACTTTTTTTGATCCACTTCAAATATTGACTACTTTATATTATGAATATAAATTGATAATTTATTTGTTATAAAATTAAATTTATAGTGAGTTAATATATATATGAATAAATACATTTAAGTTAAATAGCTTACAATCTTTTTTTTTTTATAATGTATTAAATAACATTTTTTACATTAGATCTTTTTTTTTGCGTGTTAATATATAGACCAATTTCATGTAGACGTCACAGTTACGTCACTCGCAGCTGCGCGCGCATTGTGGTGGCAGAAACACACGGTATCAAGCGGAGTGAAACGGAAAAAATCCACGGAATAAGAGATAAAATGTATTGTTTTGTCTTTGGATGTCAGAATCGGAATGCAAATCATTTTTATAGAATACTGTCGTCAAAAACGCCATTTGAAGCTAAACGCAGACGTTTAAACGGACAGACTAATGAATGAAACCTGCTATGATTACTCTACTTTTAACGCATAAATTTGATTTAAACAATTGGTCTACATAATATTCACATATGCAGTTCATTTGGGAACATATTATATTTGCCCTACAGTTAGCTACAGCATGAAATACTATTTAAACCTATAACATTTTACATTTAACGTTGCCTATTTTGTCTCACAATTCTTTTTTGAGACTTTTTTTCTCGCAAATGCAACTTTATATTTCGTATTTTGGACTTTATGACTCGATTTAACTCAACAATAGCGAGTTTGTCCATTCTATGTCGTGTATGAAATAATGTCTGTGTGCATGTGTGTAAAACAACAAACTGACGATTTATATGTTTATATGTAATTGTATACATTGTTATGAGTAATTGTGGCTGGAATAATAATGTAAAAATAGTTGCCTGCTGAAATTGAAATATATATAACGTTACATCTTCATGACTAGATAGACATGGTGAGTTTGTCTTTACTATACACGTTAGATGTGAGTCACTCAACTGGAGGGAATCCTGTCAGATCGTCCATCCTTTGAGTAAAAGCGTGTGCGGGTCGGCCAATCTGGTTTCGTCCGTTAAAGTTAACCTTTTCAAATAACAATCGTGGTCCGGACAGTGAGTGACCTTACATTATGCAGGTAAAATCAGAATTTCTCCAGTTATTGTTAAAAAAATAAGCTAACAGACTTCATAGCTAGCGTTAGTGAAGCGGTCAGTGGGATCTTTCTGCCACCACCTAAGCTCCGCCCACAGAAAAACGTCACAATGTTTACTAACATGAAATTGGTCTATATGAATACAAATAATTTAAAAGTTAAATAACTTAATCAAATCACATATGAATACACAATTACAAATAATTTTAATTTATAAATGATTTTCAATTTACTTAAATATGCACACAGTTTAAAGGTATTTTATGTAAATATTAAATATTATAATATGTTTGTAATTTAAGTTTTTTGACTGTTTAATTCTGTATTTATATTTAAACTAAATTTATAATTATGGTGTTAATGTGTCAGCAAATAATAATATAACTTTACTTTGTAAATGACTTACAATTAAACTAACAAAAATAAATGAAATACTAATAAAATAAACACTAATAAATAATTTAGAGCCCTGGAAGGGTTTGCTTTCTCTTACCTTCACACTGTTGCTCCTTGGATTTCAGATAGGAACATGTCTTATCATACGTGGAGCAAAGGTTCCAGACAGCAGAGCTGCAGGAAGGCACTGATGTCAACTTATCAGTCAGCTTTACATTCTGACACGGAGTCTCTCTGATAGTCCTGCAGTTCACGAGCATTGCCAACAATGAATCCAACCAACACAAGTTGTCCTCATTTTTCCAGAAGAGATGAGCTTGCACAGGAACCATCTCCGATGATTCCACATCTACATCCAGTCCAACGATCTCCTCGACCTCATCTTGAGTACTAGAAACACAATCATCCTTCTTGTCACACAAATCTAAATCCTCATGGGCGGCAGCAGCAGGTAGACCTTCAGGATGTTGCTCCTCAGTGCCATTAATAGAGTCAGTGTTTCCAAGTATTGATTGCTCATCAGTAAACATTTGTGTTTCGACAGTGTCATCTGGAAGAGTGCCGTCATTGACATCAGCACCACATGGCTCAGGCACAGCAGACAAAACGCCCAGTTTCTCCTCTCTTGATCGCTTTGAAGGGGGGGATGCTTCATCCACATCGGATAGGGAAGAAATGTTCCTCTTATATCCATCTTTAGACAAGCTAGCACGCACATCTTCCAGTGATCTACTAACCAATGGGTAAAGGCACTGCAAAGCAACAGAAAAACACACGACAATCTCAATGGCCAATCAGTCTTCTTTACAAAGAGTCACAAGCATCTAATACTATGACAAATATCATTTTAACAATACTGATAGCTTAAAAACAATTGAGTGAATCTCACAAACATGTTCAGCTTGTATCACACCCCAAAATCAAAAGGACAAACTATGTTTTGCAGTAAGAAAATAAAGCCTAATTTTAGGATGGATTTTTTTTTTTTGCAAACATTTGCAACTTCCACTTAAAAAGATAATAAATGTAATAGTCAAATTATTTTCATGACAAATTAAGCACATTTGCCCTCAAATTTCTAAAAAAAAAAAAAAATGTGCACAGGCATTTTAACTTTAATTTTATTAATTCGTTATTATTTTCAGTGGTGATTCTTATTATATACTATCATATTGCAACTTTCTTTCTAAACTAAAATCAGCATTAATAAATAGATACAAAAAAACACTACCTTACTGAGGAAATATAATTTATTCATTTTTTAAACCAAAATTAGGCCCTATTTTCTTTATACAATAATTTGTGTAATTCACAATCTCCAATAGTAATTCTTCTTAGATTTATCACTTTATTGCACCTTTTTTCTTTCTGAACTAAATAAACAAATATTATAAATATTTATAATAGCATAAATAAATAAAAAAATACACACAAAAAACACTACCTTACTGTGAAAATACAATTCATTTATTTATTTTAATTGTGTGTTTCAAAATGCAAAAATTAATGATGGGCCCAAAACTGGGCCATACTTGCTTTATGCAATACAAATATTAGTTTGTTATTTTTGTTTTAGAGTAAAGTGACCCAGATATATTATTGACAGATTGTGAAATTCATTCGGCTATTCATTGAAGTGTCAGCGTTTCCTGACAAACAAGGAAAAAACAACAGAGTACTCACCACTGGATTTGTACAGAGCATAACAGACTCCTCCAGGTTGACAGCATAAAAGCGGAGGGCATTTTTCTGACCTTTTGCCAAGCACCAAGGACAGTTCCCTGGTGAGGCATTTCTGTCTTCACACTGTATACAAAAAAAAAACAATATATGAGAAATCACAACTACTCAACACAGAAAATGCAAGACCCATAACACAATTACAAACAATTAGTGTACAGTACACAACTGAAGTCCTTTTATGAGTATTCTTTCGCCTTTTACACAGATTTCCGTGTTTTTTTTTTTTCTCGTTTGAGGTGGTGGATCAATTCGATACAAACTAAATTTGAGTGGAGCTTTGCACGAGTGACAGAGGGAGAGAACTGAGCATAACTGACTTTTCCCAAATACCCCGCCACCGCTGGGGTCGGAGCCCCTATACCAGTGCCTTCGCCGTTCATTCTCAGGCCACTGAGGTTTCCGTTCTTTGTTGAGTCCTGCTGCCATAAACTTGACATAACCGTGACACCTGGCTCACCGCCTGAACGCGCTGCAGTGAGAAAGAATAATTCATTTCTGAGACATCAACTGACCCATTCCGGGCTGATACACAAAAAACAAACATCTCAAACTAGATTCGCATTCCCATACTAGTGCTTCGAAGTCAGTAAGAGAACAGTTTTGGCTTAGTTTAGATTCAGTATGCAAATATAGGCGAGACAGCAGACCAATTAAAATTTAGTATGCAAATACAGCATTGCTTACGGTTAGGTCTTGACTGCTAAACATCCCATAATATTAAACATTATCTATAATTTCTTAAAAAGTTGAATATACACACAAATAAGAAATTATATGGAAAATAAAAGTGAATGGAGTCTCTGTTAAACTCTTTAAAACAATGGTAGAAGTAAAGCATACCTTAACCTAAGTGCTAAAGGAATAACAACATTTACTGCTTCGCAAATACGGTAAAAATTACTGACACAAATTAATTTGTTTGCAATTAATATAACGGTCCATGTTTTCTTACTGACAACTGAGTTTTGTATAAACGTAACGTTAGCTGTAATGTTAAATATACAAGACGCTGAAAGTAACCTGTTATGTAAAAAATACATATAAAGCAGTTAGATATTTAGATTTTTGTTGACCACGATCAGGCGCGAACAACCACAGCAACAGTGAGCGGACCAGAAGACAAGCGCCCAAAACCTTAAAAATTGCCTTCACAACCGATTTCCCAGGTGCACATCATCTGCACCAACACATACCTCGAAACCGGATCGAATGTGGAGAAATTCCAAACTGGATTTTATACACGCATTAGGTAATTCCAGCACGCCGGTAGGAGACATTTCCATGTGCATGCTCTCAGTCGTACGCTTAACGTACTACTTCCGGTTTCGTTGGCGCAAGCAATAAAGTTTTTACAAAGATTAATTTACAGCACAAAAGCGCCATCATCCGGATTGTCTGCGTGTATTGTCTGAAATTAAATTAAATTAGGCAGCATCAGTGATTGAATCAACACCATCAAAACACTCAGATCTAAACTATAATTAACAGTAGATACACACAAATAGACAGGCAGAAACGTGTTGAGATAAATGATTTAGAATCCTAAATGTGTATAGCCTACATATGGTCTAAATAACGCGATTTAGATTTTAAAACTCATTTAATAATTTAATATATTGCTACCCACAATCTCTCTCTAATTCTGTATTTGCACGAGTGTGCAAACGCACGGAGAGAGTAAATACATAACACGGTAGGCTAGAATAGAAAAATAGATAGGAAAATAGCCTAGATAGGAAAATGTATAAATTAATTTTCATAAGCTTTAGCAGTTCAGTTTTCATATTTGAAATAAAGATGAAGTTTCAAAACAAAGTAAGGTCATATGGATATCTGATCATACAGCATATGTTGTTCTGTTCAATTTAAAGTCAAAACGAGGCAGAATAAAGTTAACGTTTTCTGTCCTAAACTGGGGTGTTACAAAATCCACTTTTATCATAAATAGCATATCTGTGTTATTATTATATATAGTATCTGTTAGTGCTTCCATTTCCTTGATAATACCTATGAAATATCTGGTAAATATTTTTTTGATTATTATTTTATTTAAAATAGGCTACTATATGGTAATAGTTATTCTCACTGATTGAATTAAACCGACCAGGAGTCATTAGATTTCTGTTTACTGTGGTCTGACAGCACGCCCTTTCCCCGCCTGTCCTAATCAAAATTACACTGAACGCTTTTTTTCTCTGTTACACTTTTTTAAAATTATGATATTTGAACAAACGTAGCCTATAAATGCCACATACATACCGTTATGAAAAAAACTGTACCCAGAAAAAGTAAATATATTAGATCAACAATAAACATGGCCGTATAAAGCATATCTAATCGATAATACATTTTCAAGTACTCCAGTGTGTGCTCAGTGCAGCATATGCCTGTGCGTCTGTGAGCATGTGCTCGAGCGGCGAAGCGCCTGTATTGAGGAGTCGTAGGGAGCTACAGCTGCTCTCTTATGAAACAATAGAAGGCTATATGGGCATCAATTTCCCATCAGGCTCCCTCGGCGGTTTATCTGCTGCCCTCCGTCCTACACAATACGAATTTGCATAATTTTCCCAAGATTTAGTCATTAACATGCATAGGCTCCTGTTCTTGCGTGTGTTTATGTATGAAAATAATTTGGTTTCTAATTATGGTCTAAATAGTAATGCATATGTTAAGATATTGCTGCCTTTATTTTCAGAGCAACAATACTAATGTTGTGGCACTTTTTTATTTCTATGATAGATAGATAGATAGATAGATAGATAGATTTTGAAAAAAATATCAAGAGCAAATTAATAAGAATTGTGCACCATCATTGCTTTTCTTTAATTCCAGTCCACACTATCTATATGTTATCTGCTAAGATTACTACTGTAATTATAAAATTTAAGTAAATATATCAGTGTTCGGACTAGTCTGAATGCTATGATATCGAGATTAATGTTTTGAGAATGTCAATTTAACACCCAGAATACAAAAACCTTTAGTTGTCCGCGGGTCCTGCCATTTAATTATTCAAATCAAGGACTCAGTAACAATCTGCAGAAAAGCTCCTTTGACGTTGTGTCACATGGGATCATCTCGAAACTTTGTCATTAATCAACATTTAATACCCCAAAATGAATCCCACCGATTAAGCCACTTTAATAAATATTGCTCATAATTGCATATTTTGGTTAAAATCTGACTTGGATGTTCATATAGTGTTTGATCTAAGCGGGGCGTCGGTCGGACCCAGCACCCTTTCATTCAGCGTTTCGCACCTCACAGAAACGCCGACACTCCACATTGACTCACTCGTTCATTCAGCACTCCGCGTGGAACACATAGAACACAGTACTACTACAGCCAACACAGTACACACAGCCTTTGCTTTAAACTGAGACAAGAAACACACACATACACTCCGTATTTTGTATTAACCCGCCATTTAAAACACTCGTGACGTTTCACAAAAGGCAGCCAATCGCAGGCCGGCTGTTATTAGGACAATGGAAAGCGCTCAGCCAATCGCAGGAGTGCTCGCCGTGGCGGCAGCCAATGGCGTGGAAGCCCTATTGAGAGTAATGCTAGAGGGTTGAGAGAGCAGACTACTGCGTAGGGCTATTACATCCACATACAGCCATTGCAGTACATTCACTATCCAGACAAGACAGTGGTAAGTGTCAGCTTGTAGACATTTCAAAGTGTGGGGTAAGTACAAAAATAGCGAGAAAAGGACAGGAAACCATACGGAATTGAAATTCAGCTCGTGAAAGAGCTATTTTAATGGCGGGGGGATTTTTGCGAAACGTTAAAAATTAGGGTATTATCCCCTCAGAATGAAAATGAGAATAACCTTAGCTTTTTAATTCCAATTGTCTTGATGTTACGCCTTAAAATTGCACAGAAAATAGTCGGTTTTATTCGAGGGGTTGAAAGGCTGAAAACGTGAAAAAATAAATTTATTCAGTCTATTCGAAATGTAACGTTAAGCGGACAACTAGGTGACAGAATTGCGTACAAACAAGGTCTATGGACGGTGATAGTGCCAGCAAGCAGCCATTGCAGCGCTTACGATGGATGTCTGTCAGAAGAACTATGAGAAATGATAAGAAAGAAAAAAAGCAGACTAACGAAAAAATTAAAGCACAACGCCATTCTTATGTGTGTGGATTTGTAGGCTCGGTGAAATTGATATGACAGAGATACGGGCGAAAAAAAATCACCTCAGGAGCTGCGCTTTACTGTAATGGCTGACTGTACTCGCATAGGAAACAAGGCAAATCCACAGAGCCATAGACAGGCGCAGTTCGCTTCAACTTTTTCAAATCGTGTTTTCTGCCCCGCCGAGCTCGAAGTACGCGTTTTTCGAGGCGGAAAATAAAAATTCTATCTTTCGTCGTTCCAACCCGCGTATTTTGACATTTTTCCGTGCGTGAGAAGGGTGTTAAATTGAGAGTTGAAGTGAGGTAGGTAATGCGGTCGCGCGGCTCCCCCTTATTGCAAAGCAGTGTAATGGCTGAGCGCTGACACAAAGAGAAGGAGCCATATTCTCAGTGTTAGTGCATGAAGACAAGCGGCCATTGCGAGCCCACAGCAAACTCTGCACAGCACAGACCCAATGTATTACTATACACCAGGCGAATGCACTAGGCTTTTTACGAAGGAAACAATTTTCGGTCAGGAAAACCGACCCGCGCCGTTTGTTTGTCGTGTCCAAAAGCGAGCAGGAAGGCGGGTGGAGACATTTTAGGGGGACTTTCTTTCATGAAGAAGTCTTTCTCACAAAATGGAAGAAGAAATATTGCCGTCGTTGTTGACCTCCTTTCCTTCAACGAGACAAGAGTGTGCGCCATTGCTATTTGAACGGTACATAGAGAGAAATGGGCTCTTTTCAACGGAGAATACGGCGAAAGTGAACTCGTTTATTAAGAAATTTTACAAGTTTTGCCATGTCGCGCGTACTTTGGCACACGAAAGAACTTTAATTAACCAACTTATTTTCACCATTTTAACCCTTTTTAACTTTGAAAAAAAGACGGTTTTGGAAAGTTTGAGAATTTAGAACAACTTTTTAAGGTTTCAAAAGTGCACACAAGACTTTTTATTTTTAAAAGCACTATTATGGAAAGTCATTTGTCGTGTTATGTTTACATTATAAAACGTCAGTTTCGTCGCGAAGATAAACAACGCAAATGCGTTAACGTTAAATATTAGACAAATTAAATAGTTAAAAGATAGCGTTGGTGTTGGTTATCATGCCAAAAAAAAATGCTAGTCGAGTTAATTCTAAATAGTATAGAGCAACAAATTTAAATATTATTAATGAAGTCAAATTTAATGATAATTAATTTAATGATGGAATTTCTTATTAAATTTCAGGATATTTAGGCAAAGATGGGGAAGGATCCAACAAAACCAAGAGGCAAAATGTCCTCTTACGCATACTTTGTCCAGACCTGCCGAGAGGAGCATAAGAAGAAACACCCTGAGGCGTCGGTCAACTTCTCTGAGTTTTCCAAAAAGTGCTCCGAGCGATGGAAGGTCAGTCACACCTTTCGTTTACATTGTGTTAATGCCCTTTTCCTCTTTTCCCAACAATGAATTTATTTTTTTTCTTCCCTTCCTCAGACTATGTCAGCCAAGGAAAAAGGGAAGTTTGAAGATATGGCCAAACAAGACAAGGTCCGTTACGAGAGGGAGATGAAAAACTACATTCCACCCAAAGGCGAGAAGAAAAAGAGGTTTAAGGACCCCAATGCTCCCAAGAGACCCCCGTAAGCATCTCTTTTGTTCATGAAGATGCATTGCATTTGTGAAGGATGTAAAGTTTATATTTATTTTTTTTAATACTCTGTTCCACCAAAGGTCTGCCTTCTTCATTTTCTGCTCCGAGTTCCGACCCAAGGTGAAGGAAGAGACCCCGGGTCTGTCCATTGGAGATGTGGCCAAGAGACTGGGTGAGATGTGGAACAAAACATCAGCTGAGGAGAAGCAGCCATATGAGAAGAAGGCAGCCAAGCTGAAGGAGAAGTACGAGAAGGTGAGAAAGGATGCCAGGACTAATTAGCATCATGCTGATTATGAATATACTGAAAAACATCCATAATAACATTTGATATTGAAGAAGTTTCATGTCTAAAAAAAAAAAAAAAATGTTCCTTTTAGGACATCGCTGCCTATCGCTCTAAAGGCAAAGTGGGAGGAGGTGCAGCCAAAGCCCCTTCCAAGCCAGAAAAGGCTAACGATGATGATGACGAAGACGATGATGATGAGGAGGAGGATGACGATGAGGACGAAGAGGAGGATGACGAGTAGATAAATAACATTTAGAGCTTAGCTTGTTGTCTATAAAGCATTTAACCCCCCTGTACACCTTACTGAGGCCATAAAATGGGTAAAAGAAATAAACAAAAAAACAAAAACCTGAAAGAAAAAAATGAAATAAGGCTGTGTATATGATATGTTTTTAAGCTGTACAGTTTCTTTTTTTCCTTTTTTGTATAGTTAACACTACAGAAGTGTCGTCTGTGTTTGTCTGAATGCCCCAACCCTTAATTTAGTTCTTAGTTTAATTTCTTAAAGATGGTTCCAACACCACTATCCTTGCCCGGTACAGTTAAAAAAAAAAAAGGGGGTTGTAAAATTGTCTTGGGGTCAGTGGAGTTTTAGACGTGCGCAGCACACAACCTAGTTTCATGTGAGGTTGTAGTTCATATCTTAATGTACTTTTGTTTGTTTACTCTTTTTCCAGATCAAATATTATCATCATTAGTACATCGCCGTATCAAAGTTATTTTACTGTATTTTGAATACCACTGTAATTGCAGAAATGATTAAAAAATGTAATTGTTTTGTTCTGGTATGCTTCTGACATCAATAAACTTTTTTTTTTAAATAAAGAAGCTGCTTTCATTTTTTTCATAGCATTAGATTTAATTGTGAAAACTGAAAGGAACTAATTGGATTAAACTTGAAATGTAAGTGAATTTATCTGAAATGATTTTTTATTACCTGTTTATCTCACAGCTCTTCTAATACTGAAGGTGAATGGAAGGATTTATGGGTTTGTCACGTCTACTCTTGTTCATGTCAGAGATCACATTATAAATTATTTAGGTAAACACATTAACAGAAGATCTTCATGTACCAACATGAAAATTTTTATCACTAATTTAAAGCTATTTTTATTACTCAAGACGAAATGATTTCAAGCTCAATTATCTTTATGGCTATATTGATTTTCTTTTCAAAATCATCAGCACCATTTTATTATACTGATTGATATGTGTTTTTTATTCAGGCAGTAGATTTGAATGTAGTTTCAGTTCACCAACCAGTGAGTCGGTTTTATGCCTTCGTGTTTTTCGTGGCAAACACAGGCTTAAAAAGAACACATGAATGTACCATCAAATGAAAATCTCGGTTAATCCGAGCCACCTGCTGTTCATCTGGTTAAACTGCATTTATTACAGCGGCATACAGCGCCATCGTATGCTCATTGTGTGGTACTGTCATATTTATACAGGCCATGACGCTTCAGATTGTTATAGATCAGCAACTCTCCATCCATGGCATTATGCTCATGCCCTAATTTTTGAGCTTTGAGCATTTTCACTGGTTAATATACTGCCGTCCTTCTGCTACTGCAGACGGAATGGACTTTATTTAGTTTTAACTGTATTCTTAAGTAAAGAAAGATGTTTTAATTACAAATTAAAATACAATAAAAAAAGTATATTTTGGTATAATGATAAATGCCAAATATGCAAACCACTTTCCAATAGCCCCTTTCATCCTCATGAACTGTTCATTCTTTGAACTGGTATTTCATCGAAGAAACCGGGGCTAGTTGTCACATTTTTCCTGCAGTGAATATTTATCAATACTTATTTTTCTGTATAGTCGTGGCTACAAAGACAATAACATAATAATTACACATTTATTGACTTAACTATTAATATACAGTTCATTTGAAATTCTGAATCAAAACCTTAAAGTTACCTTATCCAGATAGATATAACCCGTGTGACAACTAGCCCCGGTCAGTTTATAAAGTTTTGAAAAAGCAGGCTGAGTTGTATTTGTCCAGACCCCGCCCACAACACATGCATTCATTCATCAGTCATTCAGCGTCTTTTCGCGGCCATGGCAACATCAGTGGGTAACTGACTGTGAGCCAGTCGAACGTAAAAGCGCCTCGCATAAAGGTAAGACATTTACCTATTCCCATGAAAACGTAGAATTAAATGCAGAACACATCTATCATATCACATATTCTTAGTTAGATTCATAAACTACAAGTGAACTTCATATTTTGTTTCCTTGCAAATCCTTTTTGTTATCGCTGGCCTAAATCTTAAGCGTCTTGTACTGTTGCCTTATGGGTAATGTAGTTTTTCAGTGCAATGTTCACTATTTGTCTGTACTTAAAAGCAAACGGGGGAAAAACTACAAATCCCATGTAAAGGAAAAATCAAGAGCGGTGACATTTGGGCTGTTTTTTACATACAAACGCGACTTGATTTTGTAGATATAAATGATTGTATGCTATTTAAATGGTGTATTTTCAGGTAGGTTAGTTTTTGTTAAAAGAAAAGATTAAAGACATGGGATACAAACAATTTGAGGCATCTTGAACGGTATTTATTATGTGCTTCACGTCAAGTGTCCGACAAACGAAATGGTCTTATTTTTGACAGCCCCTCTGTGGTAAGGGCAAAGGTTAATAAACCAAAGTTTAGTATTGCAGTAACAGAAACTACAGCTTTGCATCCAAACCCGTAGAGAAATCCTCTCATTGTGTTTGTTATCAGTGAATCCACACACAGTGATTCAGTCAGTTAAAATAGACCAGATAAGCCTGGAGTGTTTTAGTTATTTAATATTCTGTCACTGAATTTGAAACAATTCCCATAATTAGGGCAGGAGAGAGAGAGAGAGAGAGAGAGAAAAAAAAAAACATTTCACAGAGGCCTGATAGGGAAAAAATCTTATGAATGCTACCTTTAATTTAACTTATGAACATCGCAACCTTTAATTTAAAATTTATATAATAAGAAACTATTGGACATCTAAAGTGAGCACACCATCATTTATATCTTTATGGTCTCTATAATAAAAATATTTATTTATTTATTTAAACTAACATAATTGTAAGAAAAGGCCTATTTCATCTTGGCCCATTTTATCTACTTCCATACATCATATCCTCACAGAAAAAAAAGCTTTGTGGATTTAGTATTTTCTCATGTTATTACATTGTTTAGAGCATAAGAAAAAAAAAGGTAACATTTTTGAAAAATGATATTTTATTCATATGTTATGCAATGCCCTCTGTAGAGGACACCAGGACTCAGTTTTTATAAAAAATAAAACGACATGAAAAGGCAAAAACAATGGGATTTAAAAAAAAAAAAAAATCACCAATCAATTTTTAGGTTTCAGGATTTTTTATCCCAAACTTTGTATGAGGATGATTCTCAACTGTTATATAAGATATAACAGAATGATTTGATTTACCATTTTGCTTTATGCAATGTGTGTAAAATTTCCATAAACTGGATTTCCCATTAAACATAATCTATACACTGTATCTAATTTGCATATTAATGTGCTGTTGGGACAGCATGTTGAAAAAAAGAAGTGTAATAATTGGCCAGATTTTCATAATAATTCCTAATATTTCATAAGAATGTTGATTATATAATTTATTTTCCTGTTCAATTGTTGTGCCTCCCAAAATGTGTAATAAACATGCTTTTAGTCCTGGTGTCCTCCACAGTGGACATGTAAGAAATGATGTCCTGTTTCATAACAGAAAGTCATATTTTGATTTGAAACCACATAACATTTTCCTGAGATGTTGATTTATGACAAACAATTAGAAAATGAATCAAATTTAAATAATTACAAAATATTATCATATTTCCATAAGGATGTACAATTGTATCACTAAATTAATGTCAGCCATCTTTAAAGACCAAGGAGAGGGAGTGGTCATGGTGAAACTTCCAAACATGTGACATGTAAGATCTCAGAGAAATTCACTAAAATATAATGTCCACTACAGAGAAAAAACTCCATAGATGGGTCTCAGGAGGATGTTTATGTTGTTTGAATGCCCATACACACACTTTCAACGTCCATACACTCATGCAGTGTTGGGTAAGTTACTTTAAAAAAGTAATTAATTACTAGTTACTAATTACCAGAGGTGGGTAGTAACGAGTTACATTTACTTCGTTACATTTACTTGAGTAAATTTTTTGGGTAACTAATACTTTTAGAGTATATTTAAAAATGGGTACTTTTACTCTTACTCAAGTACATTTTTAGTGAAAAAACGGTACTTTTACTTAGTTACTGTGGGCGACGCTCCTCTCGTTACTTTATCTTAATGCAATACGTAATAATAAAGTTAAAAATGCTTCAATTTATTCCAAACGCGCCGTCTTTTCTCTGGGCAATGAGCGATGCCCGTTCGCGAATGATTCATTCTTTTGAGTCAATTCTGTTCGAAGGCTCGATCAAACCAGTTGGCAAACCAGTGAATCGGTTCGCGAATCAGTTTGAATGATTCGTTCAGTTCTCTGCCGCACGCGCTGAGTCGCTGAAGCGGTTCTCACTCAGATAACACAAAGTTTAAGAACATCAAGAGCGTTGAAGACGTGGCTTTGGATCTACAGTCAGTTGAAAGCAAATCTGCAAAGGCTATGGTTTGCTAGCTATGAAGATCTTTATTAGATGAACACCGCGTGTGCTGTCGGTTCCACACAGGTATAGATTCGATTACAGTACACGATACCACTATGACGTTACCAGTTTGTTGTAAATGTACCTTATACATTAAATACAATCTAGAATTTATTCATTAAATAAGCTGTCACAGAGTATGAAATGAACACCCGCCAAACCCCCGTTAGTTCCAGGAGGAATGCCTTTGCATAGACGCAGAAAATATTGATATTTTCACAATATTTACGCTTGCAGAAATAAAGGCTACATTTGTTTACATTTTGCGGAACAGACGGAAGAAGATCCGTCATATGCATTTATTTCCTTATGTTCAGATGTTCTGTAGCGGTCATGTGAGGAGATTTCTCTCTTCTCCGTGTCAGAGGTTATATACATACATAATTAATTAATATACTTAATAACATAATTAATATACTTTAAAATATAATTTAATTCAGTGATGCAAATCTGAATTTTTATCAGCTGTTACTCCAGTTTTCAGAGTCATATGATCCTTCAGCAATCATTCTAATATATTGATTTAGTGTTGTTGAAAAAAACAGCATATGCTAGTTAGGTATGTTTTGAAGCTGGGATGCTGGTTTGGGCTGGTCTTTTGCTGGTTTATGCTGGTCATGTGCTGGTCTTAAGCTGGTCGGACCATTTTAGGACCAGCACATGACCAGCTTAAACCAGCTAAGGACCAGCATAAACCAGCTCAAACCAGCATCCCATGCTTCAAAACATACCTGTACCAGCATATGCTGGTTTTTTCAACAGGGTTTTGCTGCTTTTTTTGGAACCTGTGACATTTATTCAGGATTCTTTTATGAATAGAAAGCTAAAAAGAACAGCATTGATAATAAATCAACATATTGGAATGATTTCTGAAGGATTATGTGACACTGAAGACTGGCTTAAAGGCTGATAAAAATTCAGATTTGCATCACTGAAATAAATCACATTAAAAAAAATCTTTTGAACGGCAGTGTGTGCGTGTATGTATAAATTTTATCTAAATATCTATATATCTAAATAAAAATAGACTATATTCAGTATATGATCCAAAGTAACTAGTAACTAACTACTTTAGTTTACTTTTTATCCGATACTTTTTTACTCTTACTCAAGTAACTATTCAGACTATTACTTTTACTTTTACTTGAGTAAATATTTCTACAAGTACTTTTACTTTTACTTGAGTACAGTTTTTGGGTACTCTACCCACCTCTGCTAATTACATCTTCAACAGTGTAATTAGATTACTGTACAAATTACTCTCTCCAAAAAGTATTTAATTACTTATTACTAATTACTTTCTAAATCCTATATCAACCTTGACAAGTTAATGATACAAGTGTAGACATGACATAGACATGAAACAGTTCTTTTAATTCTTTCAAATAAATAATCAAAATCAGAATCAGATATCATAATAGATAAGTACATAAATTATTCTGGTCACACTTTAGATTAGAGTCCAGTTCTCACTATTAACTGCTTATTAACTATGACTTTTGCCTCAATATTCTCCTAATTACTGCTTATTAATACTTAGTAAAGTAGTTGTTAAGTTTAAGAAGGTCTTGCAGAATAGGACATTAATATGTGTTTTTTAAGTAATAATAAACAGCCAATATCCCAGTAATATTTGTGCTAATAACCAACTAGTTAATAGTGAGAATTGGACACTAAAGTGTCACCAATATTTTTGTTAACTCACCAAAGTATTTAAAGTGAGAAGGGTACATTAAAAGCATGCATTTTAAGGTTAGACTTTAATTTTGATGTTAAATCCACTATCGTATTGTGTATAAATGTTCTACAGTCTATACACAGTATTAATTACATAAGAAGTAACTGTAATTAAATTACAGAAAAAATAAGAGTAATCCCTTACTTTACTTTTTCAAGGGAAAATTACAGTAACTAAATGTGACCCTGGACCACAAAACCAGTCTTAAGTGTCAATTTTCCAAAATTGAGATTTATACAACAGCTTTCTATTGATGTATGGTTTGTTAGTACAGGACAATATTTGACTGAGTTACAACTATTTGAAAAACTGAATCTGAGGGTGCAAAAAAATCTAAATATTGAGAAAATCGTCTTTAAAGTTGTCCAAATGAAGTTCTTAGCAATGCATATTACTAATCAAAAATGAAGTTTTGATATATGTACGGTAAGAAATTTACAAAATATCTTCATGGAACATGATCTTTACTTAATATCAGTGGTGTAGTCTAGTTTTTTGTAGTGAGCATACTGTGATTTTTCCCTCCCTCACCCGTCCCAAAGCGACACCCCATAAGCACCACTCACTAATGTGTACAGTATGCATCTACATGTAACTGACAGCATTCTGAAAGACTGCTTATGTGATATCAACATGTCAATTTATTATAAGCAACACAAGACAGCCAATGACATTTACAGCTGGGGAGACTGGACTGATTTTCTACTGTGTTAATCATCTAACTTAGCCAGTTAAGAGCTACATTTAGTTATGTTGGCCTGAGAAACTCAACATACTGTTGACTGTGTGAAAGATGCTTGGGACAGTTGACTGATCTGTCACTGCTCCCAGGGCCATAGCTGGGGTTTGCGGGGCCACAGTGCAGGTTGTACTTGTGGGCCCTGTTTGAAATAGTTTAATATATGTTTGTTCTATGTATTTATTTGTGCTATTTACATAATGTTTAAGTTTTTCAAGTTTGTAGGTGTCCAAGTACAGAAACCAAATAATCAAATATAAAATAGCATTGCATAGTCTTCACTGTATAAATTAAATATAGATTAATTCTTGTTAAACTACAAAGAAGAGCTGTGAAGAGCTGTGAGTGATTTTCTCAGATTTAATTTCTTGGATTAACATTAAGGACACTGACAGCAGCTAGTAAATTAGGCGCCATCACTTTAAGAGACAATACATCCAATATGATACACATTCGATTTTCTTCTCAACTGTTTACATTCACTTACATTTACATTTGCTCTCTATATATGTGCGCACCAAACACGGCGCGCAAGTACTCATTTGAGTTTTCCGCGTCCTGTGTTTGA
Organism: Tor tambroides; assembly: GCA_021397915.2. NCBI lineage: Eukaryota > Metazoa > Chordata > Actinopteri > Cypriniformes > Cyprinidae > Tor > Tor tambroides. The sequence goes on from JAFVLL020022426.1 coordinate 36,135, forward strand.
ATGCTTATAAACTTTTTTTAATGTTTAAATGGGTAAGGCACAAAAACGCGTGCAAATGATAAGCTTTCGTGGCGACGCGCAGCAGTGGCGCATTTTTAGGTTGGCCTCAGTCAGTCAGATGAAATGAAAGAGTTGCGCAATAGCAGCAGCACTGGTCATCGAGAAATACAGCGTGATTTTCAAAAAGTCTGTGCTTCGTTCACAACACAGACGGTGTGAATTTATGAATGAACGTGTGAAAGTTCTGTCACAAAGATGTTGTTACGTATCCTCGCGCGTTTTTAAGTGGGTATACGGAAATCCTTGACCTTTGCTAGTGGGTATACGCCATATACCTGCGTATCACGTAGACTACGCCACTGCTTAATATCCTAATAATTTTTGGCATAAAAGAAAAATGGATAATTTTGACCCATACAATGTATTTTTGGCTATTGCTACAAATATACCCCAGCGACTTAAGACTGGTTTTGTGGTCCAGGGTCACTAATACTTAGTAACTAATTACACCCAACACTGCACTCATGCCACCTTTATTGTTAACTATTATCAGTAAAAAAGAAATAGTTACACACAAAACTTCTATTTAAAAAATAAAAAATAAAATGAATAATTAAACCTCTGAATACATTTTAAATAGAAATCTTCACATATTCTACATACATGGTTCACACAGAATACTAACAATGAATTGAATGAGCTTTAGTAAAGGGAGTTGTTTTTTAATGTTATAAATATTTCTCTTTTTAACAACCACAAACACAACTCATTCTTTCTGAAGGTTTCGCTGTACAGGTTCCCTGGAGCATTTTACTTGGAAAAAAATGGTTCTGACACAGAGGGGGACTTCTGAAAGAATAGCTCTTTAAATAGCTCCTCACTTTTATATTGTTACATATTTTAAACAAAACTGTAGAAGAAATCTGGAAATGCGCAGAGACATTTTAATGCAGTTCTGGATGGTTTGTCAGAAAGTCATTCGCTGTACCCGACTTCACCCCTCTTCTGTTACTATCTCTATAAATGTTTGATTTAGCTCTGCACCATCTTATCAGCCTCTCTGTTCTTTGACATGTTTAGGACTCATGGCCTTCAATCACCAGCAACTCTGATGACTCTGTGAACTCAGGTCACACTGAAGCGCTGAAGCAACGTTCGGTTTGATTTCTTTCTCATCATGAATCTGACTGAGATTTGCGACAACGCTAAGAAAGGAAGAGAATATGCACTACTGGGGAATTATGACTCATCTATGGTGTATTATCAAGGTGTTATACAACAGATCCATAAGCACTGTCAGTCCCTCAGAGATCCTGCTCTGAAAGTCAAATGGCAACAAGTAAGGCGCTCATATACTGCATGATTCAATCTGATATGTACTTATTTATAGTGCTGTGAATTATATGTGCTTGTGCAGGTATAAGCCAAAGAATATAGTGATGTTGGTACAGTATATGTAATCTCAAACCAATGCTGTTTTTCTCCCTTCACTGAGCCCAGGTTCGGCAGGAACTGACAGAGGAATATGAGCAGGTGAAAAGCCTCGTAAACACCCTGGAGAGTTTCAAGGTGGACAAACCCATTGATTTCCCCAACCCTCTGCCTGAAGAGAGCCCAAGGGACCCCAATGTCTGGCCTCCCCCAACCCCAGCGGAGCACAGGTAGAATAGGCAGCTGATTACATAAAGCCCTGAGGAGATCTGTCAGCTGCAGAGCATGTCACACGTCTCCTGTCTTCATGCTGTCACTGCTGTGTTCACTCATGCGTCATGTCATACAGCACAAAATGGAATTAGCTCAGTGAAAATATATTCACATTCACACATTTGACTGTGTTTTATATTTTTATTTTATTTAAAAAATGTCTGCTATTGAAATGTTATTTTAATAATTTACATATACACTACTGGTCTGTTTTCCACAAATGTGACCCTGGACCACAAAACCAGTCATAAATGTCAACTTTTCGAAATTGAGATTTATACATCATCTGAAAGCTATAAATAAATAAGCTTTACATCTACATTGATGTATGGTTTGTTAGGATAGGACAATATTTGGCCGAGATACAACTATTTGAAAATCTGGAATATGAGGGTGCAAAAAAATCAAAATACTGAGAAAATCGCCTTTAAAGTTGTCCAACTGAAGTTCTTAGCAATGCATAGTACTAATCAGAAATGAAGTTTTCACATATTTACGGTAGAAAATTTACTAAATATCTTCATAGAACATGATCTTTACTTAATATCCTAATGATTTTTGACATAAAAGAAAAATCGATAATTCTGACCCATACAATGTATTTTTGCCTATTGCTACAAATATACTGGTTTTGTGGTCCAGGGTCACATACAGGTGCATCTCAATAAATTAGAATGTCGTGGAAAAGTTCATTTATTTCAGTAATTCAACTCAAATTGTGAAACTCGTGTATTAAATTAATTCAATGCACACAGACTGAAGTAGTTTAAGTCTTTGGTTCTTTTAATTGTGATGATTTAGGCTCACATTTTACAAAAACCCACCAATTCAATCTCAACAAATTAGAATACTTCATAAAACCAAAAAAAAAAAAACATTTTTAGTGAATTGTTGGCCTTCTGGAAAGTATGTTCATTTACTGTATATGTACTCAATACTTGGTAGGGGCTCCTTTTGCTTTAATTACTGCCTCAATTCGGTGATCAGTTTGTGGCACTGCTAAGGTGGTATGGAAGCCCAGGTTGCTTTGATAACGGCCTTCAGCACATCTGCATTTTTTGGTCTCTTGTTTCTCATTTTCCTCTTGACAATACCCCATAGATTCTCTTTGGGGTTCAGGTCTGGTGAGTTTGCTGGCCAGTCAAGCACACCAACACCATCATTTTACCAACTTTTGGTGCTTTTGGCAGTGTCCTGCTGGAAAATGAAATCAGCATCTTTAAAAAGCTGGTCAAAGCAGAAGGAAGCATGAAGTGCTCCAAAATTTCTTGTAAACGGGTTGCAGGACGCTGGTTTTCAAAAACACAATGGACAACACCAGCAGATGACACTGCACCCCAAATCATCACAGACTGTGGAAACTTAACACTGGACTTCATGCAACTTTGGCTATGAGCTTCTCCACCCTTCCTTTAGGACCTTGGTTTCCAAATGAAATACAAAACTTGCTCTCATCTGAAAAGAGGACTTTGGACCACTGGGCAACAGTCCAGTTCTTCTCCTCAGCCCAGGTAAGATGCCTCTGATGTTGTCTGTGGTTCAGGAGTGGCTTAACAAGAGGAATACGACAACTGTAGCCAAATTCCTTGACACATCTGTATGTGGTGGCTCTTGATGCCTTGACCCCAGCCTCAGTCCATTCCTTGTGAAGTTCATCCAAATTCTTGAACTGATTTTGCTTGACAATACTCATAAGGCTGCAGTTCTCTCAGTTGGTTGTGCATCTTCTTCTTCCACACTTTTTCCTTCCACTAACTTTCTGTTAACATGCTTGGATACAGCACTCTGTGAACAGCCAGCTTCTTTGGCAATGAATGTTTGTGGCTTACCCTCCTTGTGAAGGGTGTAAATGATTGTCTTCTGGACAACTGTCAAATCAGCAGTCTTCCCCATGATTGTGTAGTCTAGTGAACCAAACTGATAGACCATTTTGAAGGTTCAGGAACCTTTTGTAGATGTTTTGAGTTGACTGGCATGTTACCATATTCTAATTTGTTTAGATTTGGGTTTTTGTTAAATGTGAGCCAAAATCATCAGAATTAAAAGAACCAAAGACTTAAACTACTTCAGTCTGTGTGCAATGAATTTATTTAATACACGAGTTTCACAATTTGAGTTGAATTACTGAAATAAATGAACTTTTCTACGACATTCTAATTTATTGAGATGCACCTGTATATTGAGCAGCAATTTTTTTTTTTTAATTTTTTGAAAAGTTCTGTATGGTCACCACGTTTTGTATGAATAAATAATAAATAATAAGTAATAAATAAGTAAATGATAATAAATAACAAGTAATAAGTAATAAATAACTTATAATAGGTAATACTTATTACTTATAATAAATAATAAGTAATAAATAACTAAATGTATTATTATCAGTGCTGAAAAGAGTTGTGCTGCTTAATTTTTTTGTGGAAAAAAATATTGATGAAAGTTCAGCATTTATTTAACCCGAATAACGCATTCAGATCTGTTTTGACCTGGAATAGATACATAAAAATTTGTAAAAAAATTGAAAAAAATTGAAAAAAAAAAAGCATATTTTTCAGTCAGTGAATGAAACTTTACAAATGCTTTAAGGGTGTTTTCACATATAGTTCGTTTCAAGAGAACCAAACCCAGTTCACTTAAGTGAACCAGAAACGGAACCAGCCGAAAGTGACCTCAGTCCTTTTGGTGTTCACAATCTAGTGGACTCAAAAGGGAACCCAGTTCTTTTTTTGGTCCTCTTCAGCAATGAAGAGATTTCAGACCCTTTCTTGTTCACACCACACCTATAAGGACTCAGACCCCAGCTTTCTTTGCAGCAGTGGATTTTGGGCATTCAAGATGGCTGCCTTCACATGTTGTCATCACATGGATGTGGCACATTTTGGAAGCAAATGACAAACAGGGAAAGCGTCAGACAGTTTTTTTACTTTAACGCGGCATTGCAGCGCGGTTCTGTTATATCCCCTTTCCTTCATTTTTTGGGCAAACAAAAACACTTTTATGTTTTTATGGGTTGAGGAGAATTGGCATTTAATGTAATCATCTTTCCAAATTTCAATAAGTGCACAACTCTCCTCCTGGGACTACACAACCCCATGACCTGCCATGGTGAAAAGTTTTTTTCTGTTGTTACAGCAGTGACGTAACATGGCTGCAGGTATGGCAAGCTTCCAGGTACCAGGGGTTAAAGCAAAAAAAAAAAAAAAAAAAGAAAAAAAAGAAAAAAAATTTCCTGAGCCTGAACTTTTTTCCGAGGGTTGGTGGGTTGCGGGGGTGGACACATACACAGGGTTATTTGGCGAACAAACAACAAAAAAAAAAAAAAAAAAAAAATTGAAAATGATTTTCCTTGAAACTACCTGATAAATAAACTAATAAAACCAAATGGTACAATTAAAGTGCCGCACACGCCACGAACGCAATGACTGCGGCAACTTTAACATCTGAAAGGATACTATGGCAAAGTTACTGGTTTCCTTATTCAAACTGATTTTTTTCTTCATGAATATATAATTGACCTGAAGAAAGAAAGCTGTATCATACACTTGGAAAATTATGAGCTGAAAAACAGGCTTTAATAGTTTATATATAAACGAATGTGAGGCAATAATAATTGGCTCAAATAAAGTATCAAAACCAAGTAATTACATTGTTTTATTGTTAATCACATGGTTTCACTGTTAAAATACATGTAATATGCCTATATTATAAAAAAATACCTGCAGAGGGCGCCAACGGCCTGGTGATGTTTCATGTGATTCAACGACGTTTAAATCCATTTCATTTTAATGTTTGGCCACATGCAAAGTCAGAAACTTTTATTTTGAAATCGCGATGTACAATCAATCGCATAATTAGAAATATTTAAGGTTTATAAATGATTTACGGCACAGGTTTATTAACGTTTTACGTTACAAATCTAGTGAGATAACGCACAGTTTTCCCAGATGAACGTAAACTCACCGCATATGCATAGGAAAAGTTTAGCCCCTTTCATGCATAAAGTCTTTACTGGTAAATTAAAATCCTTTTCAAAACTACCGGTAAATTTGTTCAGGAAATCATATAGTTCTTATGGAGATTACGTAACTATTTTGAGCTGTTCACAAAGCTCTGCTGCTTTTTTAAAAGCTTTTCTATGCAAGTATGGCGCTAGATACACATCTTTGACCATTGCGCCTCGCAGCTTTTTCAATGTGTCGCGCTCGAGACGCAGCCGCTTCTTTTCCATTCCTCTGCTATTATGCGCGTCTCGTGTTTATAAGAGCAAAAACTTCTGATTGGCTAGTAATGTTAGTTTGATTGAGAGTGAAAGCTCTGTTCCTCTCATAACATTGGTAGGCGAACTCGTGAACTCGAAGGTGATATCAAGTTTTTTTTAAATGTAGAACTCTCTCTTTTTTACGCAGCCAAACGCCGCACGCCGGAGATCCGGCACGGTGCCGGAGAACTTTAAGCCCTGAGGTACACATGTCGAAACGAAATGCAAAGCGGACCGGGATCTCATTGCTTTCGCATATCATGAAGATATCGAACCACAAACGGACCCACAAACGAACCGTACTCAGACCACCTCCGGAGGTGGTCTGAGTACGGTCCGCTTTTGGGTCCTTTTAGGGGGGTCTGAGATCACATGGTTTGTTCACATATACACGCTGAACCGCTCCGAGAGCGTTTGAAAGGGTTAAACGAACTAGGTGTGAAAACACCCTAAGACTCTCCTAATACACATAATTTATTTATTTATTTATTTTTAGATTTTTTTTTTTTTTTTTTTACAATTAGTGTCATGTTGGACCTGGGTATGTATTGAGTAGGTACTCTTGACAAAATTATCTATGAAGTTATATTAGTGTGAAATGTCTTTTTTTCTGAATTTTGTTATTAAACATCAATAAGTACGCCAATCGATGATCCACTGCAGCATGATAACGGATTTCTTTTTCTTCTGAAGGTTTATGCAAGTAAAATGAATTTATTTTGTTTGAAAACCTTTCAGAGTATTATTTATGTTGTATTGATGTTGTTTTGTTAGAAATAAATGTAGGGTTCATAAATTAGTTTCAAGCGATCATGAGTTTAAGCTATTTAATTAAAGGTATTGAATTAAATTACATTCATTCTAATGGGGTTAATATTGGTAATATGTAATTAAAATTTTCAAAGAATTTCTAAATAAATAAAAACAGGAATAACATTAGATTTTTAATTTTATTTCCCACTTTCACTCTTTAATGAGAAGTTGCTGATCTAATATAATTTGGTTTTAGTTGAAAAATATTAAGCTAAGACTGTCTTTATAAAATAACGATTCTTCAAATGTGAAAATAGTATACAGGTTTTTAATGCATTATGAGATTTAAAATTGGAATCTTGTAAAGTTATAAATATCTGTGCTGTTACTTTTGACCAATCTAATGGATCTTTGCATCTTATGTATTATATAGATACTATGAATTGCGTTCACTAATCAGTTCACAAATCACCAAAAAAAGCCAGTCAGAATATGTGCATATGTGGTCACATGGATCAGATGCCCCATGATTTCACTCTGTCTGGTCATAGGGGACCTGTCCAGGTGAAGAAGCCAATCACTATATCAAAGCCCCAGAGAAAGGAGTCACCTGGAATGCAGCATCGCGGCCCTGTGGGCAGAGGTCAGCCGAACGTCAAATCAGAGAGACCGAACACCCGTGACGGCCGTGGAAATAAAGCTAAGGATGAAAAAGTTAGTTATTTAAAATATTAGGCTGAATGTACAAGCTGACAAAACTTAGTCCGAATAATGGTTGATTTAATTTCAGTTTAGACAATTTAGGATTTGTAAGTACATATTATCAAGTGTTGTAGCAATGTGTCCTGCCTGTCTGTGTTTTCAGAGTAAGAAGAATGCCCAGGAGGGTGCTGCTGATGTGGAACAGAGGAAGTTTGATGGCACAGGCTATGACAGCGATCTGGTGGATGCACTGGAGAGAGACATTGTGTCCCGGAATCCCAATATCCACTGGTATTGTGCCATTTTAGCACTAGTTTTACTGTTCAAATACTTACTTACTGTTCAAATATTTAGTATACAAAATAAATGTATACATACAATTGTATTGCTCATTTGCTATAATTAAACTGAATATAATTATATTGTGATATTGCATGACTTTGCACTGTAGATGTTGTTATCGACTATTGAAAAACCTGGATTGAACCTGAATGAATTTTGTGCTGACGATTACTTGTCAAACAAATACTTGCGATTAACGGTATAATTGTCTGTTCTGCTCATGTCTCTTAAAATATAAGCCTAATACATTGTTTTCTTTTCTTTTTTTTTTTTACTTATAATTAAATATGGCCATACGTTTTTTTAATGCTGTGAAAATATGTTTTCAAATTAAAAATATTTTTTCTTTATTTTTCACTTTAATTTGCACAACCACTGATAATGGCTGAATTTTAATTTTTGGGTTTATGCAAATAAATGTGCTTTTTTGAATGGTAAAATGCAATTAAAATGTAAATTGCTCAATTATCGTGATTCTCTCAATTTCATGATTATATCAAATAATAACTACTACATACTCAAGTACAAAATGTGCCAAGGCACTTTTCTCACTCACTCTTAAATGTTTATTGATAAATAGACTGGCTAGTTTGATCATGCTTTCAGCATTCAGTAAGAGTTAGAACTTTAAGTTCAAATCCAAATATTTTTTTCTATGAAAATAAGCCCAGAAAATGAGAACAAAAAAGTCCCTCTGGGCCTAGGCATTGGCTGTATAAATAGCAATGCAGTAAGTTTAGTTTTCATACTTGACCAGAGACAAATAAGTAACGTGTTGAGTCAGCGACAGCTGTCAGTCACAGTGGCAGTTAGTGATTCAGTGCTGGACGGTGATTCAAGCAAGCTGTCATGTGTTACTGTTCCTGCAGGGATGACATAGCAGATCTGGAAGATGCCAAAAAGCTGCTGAGAGAGGCAGTGGTCCTGCCTATGTGGATGCCAGACTTCTTCAAGGGGATCCGCCGCCCATGGAAGGTTAATATGTTAGATGACACCTGATGCCAGAGTTTGACATCTGAACATACACACATATGGATACATAGTCTGTCAATACTATGTTTTTGCCAACATTTGTTTCCATTTCTCGTGTTCATAATTTTTTAGCCCAGCAGGGGGCACTGTTATACTAGTTAATCATGTAGGACAGAATTCACATTCTCCAACACAAGCTCTCATTAGTGCTGTATCATTCGTCACAGATTGAGTATGGCTGATATATTTCGCCTTCAGTTTGTTTTCCACATGCCATCTGTTTTATTGAAGTGTTTTTTCCTCAGACCATCAGCTGCACCTGTGTGTTTCAAATATGTGCCCATGCGAAGTCTTGTTGTTTTTAAACTCGCAGGGGGTGCTGATGGTGGGCCCTCCAGGCACAGGGAAGACCATGTTGGCTAAAGCGGTTGCAACCGAATGTGGCACAACGTTTTTCAATGTTTCGTCCTCCACGCTGACCTCAAAGTACAGGGGAGAGTCTGAGAAACTCGTGCGGCTCCTTTTTGAAATGGTGAGTGATCTCAGAGGAAGTAATGTTGGCGCTGTGATAGCGTGTCTATTGATTTGTTTTGTTTTTTTGCTGACGGTGTAATTTGGTAGTGATTAGGATCAGGAGTTAAGTAGGCATCAGGGCAAAAATGATCAAAAGTGATAAAAATGTCCTAGATATTTACAATGCCTCAGTTAAAGACCCCATAGTAAAGCTCCTTTCTTGACCATTTCTGGATGATAAAAATCAGCAAAGAAAACAATGAGTATAGTTAAGTAGTTAGTTAGACAACATAAAAGTAAAATTACCTCTTAAAATAAATGTTAAGTTAACATTAATTGCCAAAAAATGCTCCGTAAAATCAGGTAAAAAATACTGGAAATCAGTGTCCATTTGACAAATGGGCAATAACCTGTGTTTTTTTAGGGAAAGTTAGGTAGTCAGTTAGTTAATTAGTTAGTTAGCAAGGTAGTTATTTAATTAGAAAAAAACAATCATAAAAGGTAAAAATACCTTTGATAAGCAATGTTAATTTGACACAGTTGGATGACATTGAGTGTTTATATAGGGGAGATATTAGTTAGTTAGTTGGTTAGTCAGTTAGACAACATTATGCCCTCATGAAAACTAACAAAAAAAAACCCCACTGAAAATAAATGATGGTTTTACATTAATGGCAAACACACCCTGACAAAAATGAGTTAGTTAGTTTGGTAGTTGGTTAGTTAGAAGAAAAAATAGAGAAAACATATGCCCTCATAAAAGGTAAAAGTACTCTTAAAAGTAAAATGCTATGTTTTTATAGGAGAAAGGTTAGTTAGTTACATAGTCAGTTAATTAGTTAGCCAGCTAATTAGTTAGATATGATAGTTATGACAGATAGTTATCATATATCATAGATAGTTATGCCCTAATGAAAGCAAAAAAACATCCTGAAACTCAATGTTGATTTTACATAAATGGGCATTAGGGGAAAACGTTAGTTAGTTAGTTAGTTAATCAGTTAGTTAGCTAGCCAGGTCGTTAGAGAAAAAATATGCCCTCATAAAATGTGAAAAAAAAACAACAACAAAAAAAAAAACGTAATGGGTCAAAATTATAAATTTTTCTTTTATGCCAAGATCATAAGGACATTAAGTAAAGATCATGTTCCATGAAGACATTTTGTAAATTTCCTACCATAAATATATCAAAACTTAATTTTTGATTAGTAATATGCATTGCTAAGAACACAGTCAGATTCCAGATTTACAAATAGTTGTATCTTGTTCAAATATTGTCCTATCCTAACAAACCAAATACATCAATGGAGCTTATTTATTCAGCTTTCAGATGAATTTCAATTCAAAATTTTTTATTTAATTGATCCTTGTGACTGGTTTTGTGGTCCAGGGTCACATATAAGAAAAAAAAGGCTAGTTAGTTAAATAAATAAAGAGAAAAACAGCCCTGACTCTGATGGTGATAAAATGAAGTAATATCATTTATGATAACATAATATATAATAAACTAAAAATGTCGGTCATGTCATAGTATATTTCTATACTGGATATTTGCACTTCTATAGGTTTTGGTCATTTTTGTTTCATTTTTTGCTGTAACAGGCTCGTTTTTACGCCCCTACAACAATTTTTATTGACGAGATTGACTCTATTTGCGGGAGACGGGGCACATCAGACGAACATGAGGCCAGTCGCAGAGTGAAGTCAGAATTACTCGTGCAGATGGATGGTGAGTTTTGTGTAGTAGGCGACTCTGTTATGATAGTACAATGAATGATGCAGCCTTATTTTAACACCCACCCGTGTAATGGCATCAGGTGTAGGAGGTGCTCAAGAGAGTGACGATCCCTCTAAAATGGTAATGGTCCTGGCTGCCACTAACTTCCCCTGGGACATTGATGAGGCTCTAAGGAGAAGACTGGAGAAGAGGATCTACATTCCACTACCCACTGGTAATCAAACACCCTCACACACAAATGCCCATCAACAGGAAAACGTTCTCCAGGCAGTCACGGCTCCTCTGATTTCTCCATGCATGTCACCCACTCATAAATGAACCATTCTGACTAATTTCTCTCCATTCACACTGTGCTGTGTAGTTCAGTTAGTTCAGTTAGTCATTACTCACGAGCTTTCATTGTCTGATGCAACTCCTTTGTTATAGTTACAGGGCCTGGATTTTAGAATTTCAAATTGGATGGGAGACAAAAATACGTCCATTTTTTTAAAAGGTCATATCTCTCCCCAAAAACAAAAGGGGGAAAATGGAAATTATTGACACACATAAAAGTAAGCTTATTTTTAGAACCATGAAGATGTTTCTAATTGTGGCATTTATTCCTGACACTTAAGCACATTTTGAAATATGAGTAATAGTAAAATTAAAGCAGCATTAATTAAAATAAAATAACAAAGTGATTTACAAATACTTCATAATAAATTTATAATTTGCTTGTTGAGAGCAAAAAACAACACAGAAAAAAGCATATTATTATTATTATTTTTTGTTATTATATTCAGAAATAATGTAAAATACACAGAAAATAAAATGAAATGAAAAAACAAACACTATATTAACACTTTAAACATGTATTTTAGTTTCCCCTCACTCCACAACAAATAACAACTACATTTAATGGTATTCAGAACAGGAATGAAAAATATATGTATTAAAAGAACATAAATTATAGTAGCATTCATTATGAACAACATTTATTTCAAACGCCAAGCTTGAAGAAATTTATTTAAAGTAAAACTGAAAATATGTTTTAGATGAAAAAAATGATTTTTTAAAAAAATACAGTACAGGTCAAAAGTTTGGAAACATTACTATTTGTAATGTTTTTGAAAGAAGTCTCTTCTGCTCATCAAGCCTGCATTTATTTGATCAAAAATACGAAGAAAAACAGTAATCTTGCAAAATGTTATTACAATATAACATAATGGTTTTAATATACTTTAAAATATAATTTATTTCTGTGATTCAAAGCTGAATTTCCATCAGCCATTACTCCAGTCTAAAGTGTCACATGATCCTTCAGAAATCATTCTAATATGCTGATTTATTATTAGAATTATCAATGTTGGAAACAGTTGTGCTGCCAAATCATTTTTTGGAAACTTTCGATATTTTTTCAGGATTCTTTGATGAATAAAAAGTTAAAAAGAACAGCATTTATTCAGAATATAAATATTTTCTAACAATATAAATCTTTGCTATCACTTCTTATCAATTTAACACATCTTTGCTGAATAAAAGGTTTAATTTCTTTCAAAAAGGAAAGAATAAAAATTTACTGACACCAAACTTTTGAACAGTTGTGTATATTGTTAGAAAAGATTTCTATTATAAATAAATGCTCTTCTTTTTTTAACTTTTTATTCATAAAAAGAATCCTGAAAAAAATATCACAGGTTCTAAAAAAATATTAAGCAGCTCAACAGTTTCCAGCACTGATAATAAATCAGCATATTAGAATGATTTCTGAAGGATCATGTGACACTTTAGACTGGAGTAATGGCTGATGGAAATTCAGCTTTGAATCACAGAAATAAATTATATTTTAAAGTATATTAAAACAGAAACCATTATGTTATATTGTAATAACATTTTGCAAGATTACTGTTTTTCTTCTGTATTTTTGATCAAATAAATGCAGGCTTGATGAGCAGAAGAGACTTCTTTCAAAAACATTACAAATAGTAATGTTTCCAAACTTTTGACCTGTACTGTATATATATAAAAAAAGAGAAATACAGTAGTCAAAGTAGTATCATGATAATCACATAGCTGTCTGTTTTTTAAATCAAAACAGGAAAAACATGGTTTTCATAATGTTCAAATGATTACTGAACTCTACAGCTCAAGGTCGAGCGGAACTCTTAAAGATCAACCTAAGGGAAGTTGAAGTGGCATCTGATGTGGATCTCAACCTCATCGCTGAGAAAATTGAGGGTTATTCAGGAGCTGACATCACTAACGTCTGCAGGTACAGTATGTTTTCAGGATTACAGATAACACCTTGTCATAACTGAACTTGATGTGACAGGTTTCAAGCATCAAGTCATTTTTCTGCTCTTGCTAAAAACATAATGTGGCGAATAGTGACAAAATCACAGCCAAAAAGAACAGACTCAAGCTCAACAGTGGTTGCCTGGGGCTCGTTAGTATATTTTCCATTCATTTTCCCCTTCAGCGTTGCAGAAAATTCCTGAGTAGAAGAGTTATCTTGAACCAAACCAACCAGCTCTAGCTGTTTCATGGACCTATTCATCCCAAGAAGCACGCTGCATATTGCCCATAATTGAAAAGGATTTAATCAGTTCAGTATGGGTTTATATGTTTTGTCTCTGCATAATAAGCAGGGAGGGGAGAAAGTAATGCGATATCTTTCACTTTAATACCTAAAGGAATAGTTCACCCAAAAATGAAAATTTGCTAAAAATATACTCTCCCTGATCTTCAGACAGATGAGTTTGTTTCTTCATCAGAACATTTGTGGAGAAATTTAGCATTGCATCACTAGCTCACCAATGGATCCTCTGCAGTGAATGGGTGCCGTCAGAATGAGAGTCTAAACAGCTGATAAAAACATCACAATAATCCACAAGTAATCCATCCACACAACTCCAGTCCATCAAATTACATCTTGTGAAGCAAAAAGCTGCATTTTTGTAGTAAATCGATCATTGAGACCATTGAGATCATTGTCCCCACCCATAATAAAAAAATATGTTGGTGGATTTTGATGTGAGAGGACAACAGGGAATCGATTTGGATGGATAATGGAATGGTATGATTAATGCTGGACATTTTTATTACAAACACAGCTTTTCGCTTCACAAGATGTTAACTGATAGACTGGAGTCGTGTGGATTACTTGTGAAGTATTGTAATGTTTTTATGAGCTATTTGGATTCTGACGGAACCCATTCACTGCAGAGGATCCATTAGTGAGGAAGTGATGTAAATTTCTCAGAATCTGTTCTGATGAAGAAAGAAATTCATCTATATGTTGGATGGATTGAGGGTGAGTACATTTTCAGCAAATTTTCATTTGTGGGTGTACTATTCCTTTAAATGAAGCCGAATGCTCCAAATATGTAAATTGATGGTGTTGATTTGACTGATGAACTTTGTACTTTTGTGCTCTCAGGGATGCATCAATGATGGCGATGCGAAGGAGGATCCAGGGTCTGAGTCCAGAGGAGATCCGTGCTCTTTCTAAAGATGAGCTGCAGATGCCAGTCACCATGGAGGACTTTGAGCTTGCACTCAAAAAGATCTCAAAATCCGTCTCGGCTGCAGACCTGGAGAAATACGAGTCCTGGATGTCTGAATTTGGGTCTGTGTAAAGAGAAACGACAGCCACAAGATAAGTGGGAGAACACATTGTGGACCAACACTTGAAAAAAGGCACGGTTTTATGTTTCGAGACATTTTAATATGCAAAGATGATACTGAAACTAGTCAAACCAGTGTTCAGATGCGTTTGGACACGTTTGGACTGAGAAAAGTCGCACCTTCAATTGTCAGAAATGCACTACCGGTCTGTGTATGACACTGAGCCACGTTTATTTTTTTCTAGCATCTCAGTTTCAAGTATTTCTAACTTCATTCTCTGCTAACAGATGGAAATCACCTGAGTTGCTAATGACCTGTCTTAAGTTTCAAAACTGAAACGCCTGTGAAAATGATACTTGACAAGGGAGACCAGCATAATCTTGGTGCTGTGCTGGATGTTTTTTTTAGATGTTTATTAGTGTGTAGACATTCAGATGTGCTGTGTTCTTTTATTTGGTTTACTTGATAGTTATAATAAAATTAACATTTGTTCTCTACCTATTTAAAGTCAAAATTTACTTATTTTCTCAATACACTAAAAAAAAACAGTTGTAGGATTTACTCACAAACAATTTTCAGTCAGATATTGCTGGTAAATTTTTTACAAATAATTACAAAGAACCTGCAATTAACACACTGAATTAAACATGAAAGTTTGAAATAGAAAGACAGAAATAGTATTTTACAAACTTTAGTAATCCTGTTTTATTTACATGTTTTATGTTTTATGTACTTATTTTACATTTTTTTTTACAATGTACTTGATTTATCAGTGCGCGTTGTTTCTCTTCATAACCTTTCATCCAAAAACAATAACTTGCCCTAGCTCTGAAACAAATTTTCTTTCGGACGATGTCATCAAGACTGTGCAGGCTATTGATAATATATAATGATTACCTCAAACTCCGCCCACTTTTTGTGATCCAGGTCATTTTTAGTGGATAAAATGAAGTCCCACCCTACTTATTTATCTCTTTAAATTTCCTGGTTCACTCAGAAATATGTATCACATTACAAAAGTAAAATGTTTTGCTTTTTCATTTTGTTTTAACCATAGACTGTAAAAAAGATGAATGACGCATCTCCACTTACTTCCACTATAGAAAAGTGAAGCTGCCGCTGCCATCTTGAGTAAATGACGTCATTTGGAGCCAGAGTCTTTGCAGTAGTGTCGTGAGGCGGAGCCGTGGAATCAAAGTCCCGCCCAAATTCCCCCAGACCCAATCACAAGATCACAATCATGACACCACACCCCATTTTTATAACATCAAATAACTACCTAAAAGCAAACTTCTTAGAAAAACGAACACTTAAACATAAATCAGCACGATAAGAACTACCTCAGATGACGTAAACCATCTTTGGAAAAAATTTATTTGAAGTGTAATATGATTATTTAGTTTGTCTCATGTCCCATTAGATTACATGAAGAGGGCGGGGTTTATGACCTATACTGCAACCAGCCACCTGGGGGCGATCAAAACATTCTGGCTTCACTTTCAGGACTCTTGCGGCACGCTTGGTTTTAATATTAGCAAAATTTCTGTACAATTTCACGAACAAAAAAAGGACCATTGTCTATTGTCAATAGTGAAGCACAGCTCGCAACTCACTTTCCAACAAAGCAGGTTACTGTTGGCGAATCGACATGAATCTGTTGCGAAATCTGTCCGCCTTCATGCAAAATTCCAAATCGCTTGGATTCCTGTTGAAATGAATGGATTTTGCCTGCAAAAATTCACAAAACAATAATAAATGTGACCATGTATTTACATTACAGAAATTTCTGTACAATTTCACGAACAAAAAAGGACCATTGTCTATTGTAAATAGTGAAGTACAGCTCGCAACTCACTTTGCAACCAAGCAGGTTTCTGTGGCGAATCGACATGAATCTGTTGCGAAATCTGTCTGCCTTCATGCAAAATTCCCAGTTGCTTGGATTTCTGTTGAAATCAATGGATTTTGCCTGCGAAAAATCTCCAAACAATTATAAATGTGACCGTATATTTACATTGACAAATTTTCAAACATTGTCCAAAATGTCTAAAAGACAAATCCTTGATCAATACTCATTAATTATTGTATTATATTAGTAACAGAAGTACAATTTGACAATTGTAACCAGGGATTATCACATCTGATGTTCAAGCGTTTACAGTTTGTATGACAGCTTGATAGTAACCAGATCTGGATGCACGATGGGCGATAAAGTTGTTGTGTCCTACAGCAGCAGAAGGGTGTGACTCAGTCGTCAGGAGGGAGGACAGTGGGGGAAGAGGATGACTATGTTGTTGTGGGCCGTGCTGTGTGAGTGTGGGCTGTGTGTGGAGTTTATTGTTTTCTGACTACTTCAGAGTCAATGCGATAACGTCATGATGTGTTGTCAGCCCCAAGCGAAGTTTCCTGATTGTTATGAAATTATTTATCCATCCTGCTTTTTATTTTTGCTCCATCACCCAGTTATGGCCAGCATTAAAAGTCACAGACTGACAATACTTAATGTAAACTGGCATGATGCAGCATTATACCAGCATAGATGGTATCCGGTTAAATTGGTTACCGAGTGGTTGGTGAAAAAGATGCAGGTTTTGAGTTTATGTGGACACAGATGGACGTGGCAGCTAGTGTATATATCCAAAGAGAGTGTGAATGAATCATAATTATGGACAACAGTCCGACCGGCTGACGAGAGGACCGGTGATGGCATGATGTGGCATTTGTGCGGTAGAAATTGAGGATAATAGTCAATACTTGTCCTGAAGCGTGGCTCTTCAAAGGCCACTACACATGGCTACGACACAGACCAGCTGCTCTTTTTTTTTTTTGATAATTTGTCACCACTGAACAGTTTGTGCGAGCAGGAAAAAGTGTCATTTAGCCTATATAAAAACGCTATACCAATTATTCCATACATGTGTTTTATTAGGAAACACGATGCATTAAGGTTGAACAGGATGAACATGATGAAGATGTCCAAATTTGTATTATTTTGTTGAATTATATATTTTTTTACATTTAGTACTGCCCTTTGGAAGCAACAGAAGATACTTGCATGTTTGCATGCAATTTACCTTGGATCTTCAAATTGAAAAAGTTTTCACCCCCTGGTTCTTAATGCATCTTGTTTCCTTCAGGAGCATCAGTGAATGTTTGAACCTTTTTTAATAGTTGTGTTTGAGTCCCTCAGTTGTCCTCAGTGTGAAAAGATGGATCTCAAAATCATACAGTCACTGCTGGAAAGGGCTCAAATATGCAAAAGATGCTGGAAAACTGAAGGATCTGCAGGACATGGAGGATTTTTGTGAAGAACAGTGCTCAGTTTAACTGTTCAGAACAAACAAGGGACTCATGAACAACCATCACAAAACAAAAAAACAGTCGTGGATCACACACAGTATTAAGAACCAAGGGTTCACAAACTTTTGAATGGGGTTATTTTAATAATTTCAGCTATTTTTTTGTCTTGTGGACTAAATGTAAACATCTTTTATGTAAAATATCTTACTCAGGACAGTACTAAATAAAACATAACATGCATTTTGTATGATCTCATTTTGTTAAAATTACATTTTCACAGATTCTGCAAGGGGTTCACAAACTTTCAGGTAGCACTGTATATATATATATATATATATATATATATATATATATAAAAACCTATAAAAATATCTGATGACAGTATTGCATGCTTGGTGTGTGTGGGGTGTTGGATTAAAGGCAGAAGTTCCAGATGGCGTCAAATGCATCTATTTTTACCCATCCGTAACTGCCTGTTCCTAATCACCAAGTGCATTCTGGGAATATATCTTTAGTTTAGTGGTGTAGATTCTATAGTATGTAACTTGAGGATTTAGTGGTACAGACTCTGATCAGTTACTCCTCCACAGCATCTGGCCCCAGACAGATGTAGATGCTTTAATGGATTTTATCTATTAGAAAAAACACGCTACATTCGATACATCTGTTGCATTTAGATAGAATGATGTGTACATTACATAACTCTACATAAATTTGTGTTCGTTAATGGCACCATATCCACACGAACGCATTTGATGATGTTTGCTGTAGCACAGACACATGTAAACTCTGAAGATATAAATGGCTTTTATGTGAATATTTGTGGTTTCTGTAGAATGGGTGTTTGAGAATTCAGTTTTATGTACTATGTTCTGAGAAACTCACATGACCTTCAGCAGATTTTCCGCTCTTCTGAAAGTAGTTTTGAGAGGAAGGAGGGTTTGAAGAAGGCTACTGTGCTGCATTTGATACTTCTTTGCATTGTGTGCTTCTGATCTCGGTTTCAGACCTCAGCTGTGTTGCAGTTTCTAATATGTCCCGTGAGATGATGCTTTTGTTGGTTGTTGCTCTTCATCACCAAATTTCCTGTTTTACACATGTGACCCCCAGTGCCTTAGAGAGAGCAGTGTTTCCTGAAATGAATACATGCTGTAACATGACCAGTTTGAAAGCCTGTGGGACGGTCTCAGATAGGCCTACGTGGGTAATAACATTCAATCTTTGTTGAATTGTATTGAAATTAAGGGCAATTACTGTGTAAATGTACTGTTGCACAGCCTTTTTTTACTTTTTATACCTATCTCAGATGATAATCATCTCTACTATCTGCCATAACAACTATATACAATACAACAATTCTATAATGTTTATTTTCCCCTATATAAACAATAATTTTATATATTATAAGTACAATTTATAATTACGTTTATTCAATCCAGTTCATATGTATTACAACAACAATAATTACTGTACATGAATACTAAATTATTAATATATAATAATTACTAAATTATTAATATATGTTAATATTAAAAATTCATATGTTACAATTATAAATGTATTATAATTATGTATTTATTACAATTATTATACAAATACGTATGCTCACTAGGTTTTCTTGCTGTTCTTTTTCTGCATCACCGGACGGAACTGTCGTTTTGGGCTGCCGGCCATAATCAGTGACAGAGCCAAAATTCAAGTCACTAGGGTCTCCCTCTCATCAGACGAGCCCAGCATGCTCAGCTCTGCCGGACTGCTGTTCTCCGACATTGTTAGTGAGATACAGGATCTCCCTGAAGGGGGAGACAGCTAAACAATATCAGACCTAATCAACGTTGTTTGTTAACAAACAGTAAGCCAGACATCCTTCTCCATGATATAACACCCCACGCCCAACAGACATAAACAGTACACCGTGAGCTCCCGGGCAACATTTCAACCCCTAAATATGGACACAGAGTACTCAGAACACGTGTTTGAATCACATAGTAATATTAAACGCTTCCAGTAAACTTACTGAAATGCCAAGTTCAGAGTCAAACTTTCAGTCATGCAACTATTAATGAAATAAAAGTGCATAAATATGTTAAACTGCTGTTCAAATAAATCTTATAATCATAAAATATTATTAAACAGCAGTTAACGAAACCATTAACCATGGTTTTATTGTAGTAAAAATTTTTTTTTTTTTTTGGCATATTGATTAACATTTGTATAACCACAGTTTTATTACAAATACCATGGTTAGTGTAGCAAAGCCATGGTTAATTTGTGGTTACCATGATTTAATTATAGTAGCATGGTTTTTTGGTTTTTATGTGTAGTAAAACCGTGGTTAATTTTCATAAGGGCATGGACAGCAGTGTTATTTTTAGTATCATTGAGATATAATTTTTTAAATCTTGAATTAATTTTTATTTTTGTATATTCCATTTTCATTTTAATTTTAAAGAAAAAAGAAAAGTGAATAAAATACTATATATAGACATATAGGCTATACAAAAAAATAAAAAATAAATAAATAAAATGGACAAAACACAACAAAATTACAAAAATTTTGTGTTTTGTCATTTTTATCCAAATTTTTTAAAATGCATCTGTATAATTTTTTTTTTTTTAAATTTCAGTTTAAGTCATGTTAGTACATCAAGTTAAACTAAATGAAAAGGAGAAATGCTGCTTTGGTAACTAGCTGAAATAAAATATTATTTTTGTATTTTTTAGTTCCAGCCCTATAATAACCCTAAAGCCTCCAGGCCTGTTTTTGTGTTGAATGCATGAGGTCCGTCTGCCATCTGCATGACTAACATTCCCAGTAATAACTGCTATTTGATTTAGTGTTATTCTTTCAATAGGAACTGCTTCCCATCCTGCATCCTAATCCTGTTTCTCAGGTCAACCTACAAGAAGAACTTCATCCCCTTGTTGAAATCTAGAAAATCCTCCTTGCTTGTTTGTGGCCACACGTGACTAGAGGCCTCATTAAGATAATGGTTGATATTAGACCTGCGAGAGGATTCGCATTACTCCAATGCTAATTGAGGTCCTGCGAGGTGGTCTGGTTATTTGCAGCTTCCTGTCATCATCACTAATCTCGAAGGAACACAAAATGGGATGTCAAGGTGCTCTGTCACACCAACCCCTACAGCTGTACAGGATGAATTGAGTTTTTTTTTTTTTTTTCCACAGATGAGGTGGGTTTAAGCGGTATTAGACAAGGGCTGTCCACATGATGTCAGCAGATGATGTCACAGCTGATGGAAAAAGCAACATCTGTTGAGTTGAGGAATATTTCTGGTTAAAGGTAAAAGGTTAATCGCTTGTGAGGGGAGATCGTTTTCAAGGCATTAAAGCCATTGAGGATTCCATGGGAAAATGTAAACATGAGCCCTCAAGTATAAGGCTACGTTTCAAACAGATGAAACACACACTGTGTCTCCACCCTTTATAATACAGTGTATTTATCACTGTTGTTGTGTTGAGGTAATACTGTCATTATGGCCACACCCAGCCTGGTATACACTAATCTTGTGTCTGGCTGGACTTTACACAGGCTTTACAGTAAAAGCCATGTTATATGAAGCCTAAAATGAGTTCAGGAATGTTTAAAAACCAAGATTCTGCAAAGCAGAAGAGCTCCTTGTCTCACAGACTCTTTTAAAAGGCAATGTAGTATAATCTACTATATAGAACTGAAATGCCAAAATAGTGCAAAATGAAACTCATTATTAGTCATTTTTTTTGTTTGTCATCATTTAGTCACCCTCATGTCAGTCATATAATGTTTTTTTCTTCTGTGGAACACAAACGTTCAGCAGAATTTCTGAGCTGTTGTTTCTCTCGGGATAATTGGTTGTGAATGGGCTGTTAAAAATACAAAAACACTATAAAAGTTGTCTATATGATTCTTATTCAAGTCCTTTGAAGACATATGGTAGCTTTTTGTGTTGTTATGCTCTTGTTATGGTACCTTGACAGAATGCATCCACATTTACTTTCATATATGGAGCAGCGTGAACATTCTTCTAAACTTCTCTTTTTGTGTTCCACAGAAGAAAGTAAGTCATACGGGTTTTGGAATGACGTGAGGGTGAGTAAATGATGACAGAAACTGCATTTTCAGATGAATTAATCCTTTAAGGAGCAATGTAAATGGCCAGTTTCAAAGCTGCCACTGAAACAGTGGAAATGTTTAGGGAGTATCCCAGAAGGTTTTGGAAAGAAAAACAGAAAATGATGGCTGCCATGACGATTTGGGTAATAGTCACACACAGTAAAAATTGTGGTACCTGTGCTTCAAATGATCATTCAGACACAGACCAAACTGGCAGAGCCAGAGCCTTCACGGAAAGGTTCAGACACGTGATGAGAGAGGCATAAACAGGTTTATGTTTAGATATTATGTAATGTGAGACTAACCACACACACATAAGCACACACATAACCTAGATCTAAATTAGTTCCTCACTACTTATTGTAAATCTCAGATGGAAGAAGAAACTGTTTACATGATTATCATGTTTTCATTATTACAAATATTGAGTCAAGGATCAATGTTCAAGGCAGTTTAAAAGCCAACTTTATACAATGTTAATTATCAACCACAAACACGAGTGCAAATACGTTTAGGAGTTTTTCCTCTTCAACCCTTGACATACTTTCTGATTTCTGAAGGATCATGTGACACTTAAGACATGAGTAATGGTTGCTGAAAATTCAGCTTTGTCATCACTGGAGTAAATAAAATTTCATAATATATTAAAATATAAAACAGTAATTTTAAGGTGTAATATTACTGATTTTACTGTGTTTTTGATCATAATGTCATGTGAGCATAAAGTCAAGAGTATGTCTTCCTGTAAGAAACAAAAATCGCACATTATGTGAGTTACACTAGCATTAATCTTATATCTCTCATACTGTATATAATTAATTAACAATTAATTAATCACCTGAGACAGAGCTTCTATTTAAAGCATAAGTGAGATCTCCTGAGCTTTAACGCTTGCATCCCTAAGCAATAACATTTTCCTCAGGGTTACGTCTCTATCTGAGATGGCGTTCTCTGTTTGTGACATACTCTGTTTCTCAAAGCTGTGAGAATGTCATAAGTTGCAAATACACAAAACAACAAACACCAGAAGGACCAAGCAGCCTGTCGATAATGCGTTCAGAGCGCTCTTTTTGTACTTTGAGGAATGCGTGTAAGTCTAACAGTTTGGAAAGTCTTTGTTTATCAAATGCAGTCATGTAAAACCCTCCGGTCTGGTCGCACAGCACTAAGCTGCCACTCAGAGCATCTATGCTTATTCTGGACCTAATCTCACTTTAGCTCTACCTATACGCTCTTATGTCTGCAATGGAGAAGGCTTCCTATGTCATTCAATCCTTGGACCTTGACACATATAATCCACAGTAATTGATTTCCTCGTGTGTGTTGTGTGTCCATGTGTGTGTGTGTGTATGTGTGTGTCAGTTTGTACTCAATGGCTTCTATGTAAACACATTTACAGAGATTAACATTCGCAATCAAACAAAGGCAGTAGTTACATGTTTGTCTGAACGTCAACACAGTCGTAAACAGATTATCATCTCGGTCTACCCGACAGCCCTAGACACACACACACCTGTTTAAATGCGTATTTATTCACAGTCGTGTGGTTTTGATGGCATTTGTGGCTGTATTTTGTTCTGACAGGAGACTGAAATGGCACACATGAGAACAAAAGCGTTTTTGGAGGCAGCACAGAAGAATCAGTGACAGATTAAAGAGTTAATCCTCTTGAGTATCTGTAGGTCTGACACCCCACGTCAGGATGAATTCCTCTCAACACTGTGCAAGACAATAGAAGTAGACTCAACAGCACAGATATAGACCTCATGCTTTCAAGACAGGGCCACACATGCAGACATGCACACACAGCGTTTAACTTTCTATGTAAATTTATTCATGGAATAGCTATAAGCACATACAAAAGTGCCTGTCAAATTACATTAGAATATTGTGAAGATGAGACCGAAGATAAAAATGTACTTGATTGTTTTGCTTATGTCAGTGACAAAAACAAAATATCTGACATTAGTTTTACTTAAATACCTGTTTTTTTATTATTTCTAATAGTTTTCAGGAATATGTGCTTCTGATCTCAATTTTATATCCATTTATTTATTTTTTTGCCCCCTTGCTTTATTTTGATTTTCTCCACAGGGGAACAGGTTTATCATAAAATTACAGATATAGCCTAATTTAATAATATCATTAATGTGTATATATATATATATATATATATATATATCACCATTAATATGTATTCTGTCTATCGTATTAATAAAAAAGGTCTATGCCACAAAAGAAACATAACAAAGTCACTATACAATATAGTGGATCCATCACATGATGCAATTTAGGCATTGACAGCATTCTACATGAAGTAAAAATAAAAGAAAGGAGAACATTTAAATAATAACAGAAGTACATGCAGTGTAAGCAAAAAACAGCAGCCATAAAAATAAATATATAATAATAATATCAATAATGATATAATAAGTGAATACATTATTTATTTGTTAAGTTATTTATTCTTTAGGAACAATACAGTTGTATTTGACGTCTATGCTGTTCATAACAAATTCCTGAAAAAACTGCAGAAAAAGAGGTAGCTTAAACTATCTTATGATGGTTTGCTGGTCTGTCAGCTCGTTTTATAAGGACTTTGAGATCTTTTCAGCTGGTTAGGATGGGGTACCAGCTTGCCAGCTCGCTAAACCAGCTGAGTAACAGCTTGGCAAGGCTAGTGAGACGAGCTTAGACCAGCTTAAACCAGCAAACCATGTTGTGTCCATGATTTTACTTGTGGTCACTATGGTCTTAGTACAAATGCCACAGGTAAACTATTGGTGAGAACTAGCCTATGTGGTAAATAACTGAATAATAACATCATAAAACTGAACACAAAACAACATTAGGCTGATTATGTTTTTTTTTTAGTGTTTAGCATTATATATTCTGAAAAAAGAATAGGCATAAAGCATTTTGCTAAAAGTTCCCAAATCTTTCCCACTAATTCGTTTATACGACCGCGCATGGATTTGTGGGCTCTCTCTCTCTCTCTCTCTCTCTCTCTCTCAATTCAATTCAATTCACTTCAATTCAGTTAGCTTTATTGGCATGACAAAAGCATATTTCGCATTGCCAAACCATGCATAGGAGAAGAGAACGTATCTCTCTCTCTCACTCTCTCTCTCTCTCTCTCTCTCTCCGCCTCTTCCTTTAACTGCTGGGGGGCGTATTCATCCGCGCACACACATACCGATCGACACCGCGCCGTTTTTATCTGCCTCACCAGCTCCGGTTTCCCCACGTTCAGCCTTTCCCCCCGTCAACTGCCGCCATGTTTTTTTGAGGCAGGATGACAGCAGAGAACGAGCGCAGACGAAGACGGATATAATACTGAAAAATCGTCGAATTGCAGCATTTTTTTCGACCAGGCGCCGGTCTATTTTTTATTGCGGACTCGCGAGGAACTCATTTATCGGTATATTTGCAAATACCAAGGGCTGAATTGTGGTATTATTTTGTTTTCCTATGGCGTAGGCACATTTTTGCTAATATATATCTTTTTTTATTTCAGGATGGGAGGGGGTCCTCCCACATAAATATAAAATCCACAAATTATTCTTTTCTCCCTTTTGAAGTTTATGCCATGAAAAAGCAAGAAGTCAGAAGCCTGTCTGAAGAACAACGTATTCCTGCCTGCGCTTAACTAACCTGCCTCTACCAGCAAACATACAGGAATAACCAGACGAGTGATCTGTGCTTGAGCAACTGCTTTACAACAAGTCACCTGCTGTCAAAACTTTGTTTCTTAAGCAAACTGAAGGAAGAAAACAACTTTTAGTCTAAAGTGAAGATCCGACAGAACATATCACAAAGATGACGGGCAACATCCCAGTTGACATGGTAAGAATTTACTCGTTCTGCAAAAGGTTTAGTGGTGTTTACAATAAACTGTAATGTTCTTTGAAACTAAATAGTATCTATTTTTATGTTTCTAGTAGTTTTTGCTATTACTAAAACGTAACCAAAAAAGAAATATATATATATATATTATGTTTTTTAATATGACTGGCAACTATTATTGAGACGATCGTTCTTTAGATACTTAAATTAGTACTCAGTTGTAGGCTACTTATTCCTTTGTTACTAGCCACTATACTGACAGATAACTATTCCATTGTTACTGGTAACAGATTGCAATATTCTAGATGCTAGCAACAATCTGAATAGTTACAATAAACAAAAGACTACTTACTAGTACCTAATGTTTCTTTGGTAGTAAACTAGAATAGTTACCAAGAACAATTGAAATACATACTAGTCTGAAAGGAATAGTTAATAAATAAATGAACCACAGATCCCCATAGAATTCAATAAAAAGTGTTGTTTGTTGCTAGAATCAATTAAATAGTTACTTGTCTAGTTGTCTTTACTAGTCTACTTGTCTATTGAGATCCTGCCTAGTAGCAAAGGAAAGTACTGAAATGTAATGAATAGTGAATTACTAGTCATTTTTTGTCTCTTAATAGTAAAGTTCTTAAAACAAGTACTAGTAACATAATAATAGATACTAGTTAGTTTCATATCAAATGTGTTATATAACAAATATGTTAGTGTTTGTCAGAGATTAAAGAAGGTCAGTTGATTTCATAGTTGCTTTTGCAAATAGACCAACCCAAGAAAATCCAGAAGGACGGTGTTATTAAATGTCTTGGATCACTTTTTGCTCTTCTGCCAATAACCCCATCAAAATTCCTCCTCAATCAGGAAGGGCAGTAGTGTAAAGATATCCTATCTGATGGCCTACACAGTGCTGTTCAGATTGATAAAGAGGAAGTATGGTCAGGGAGACTCGAAAACAGTCACTGCCCTGTTTGCACAACTAAAATCGTCTCGAAATGTGAATCTAAACGAATGCTCAAACCGAAACTCCAACATTAGAATCTTGCTGTCCAGAGGGATGATGTCATAGATTCTTTTTAATCCTCATTGGGTGCTTTTAGAATAATATTTCAAGCTTTGCATTATGATGTAAGGCTATAATAGATTGGGACTTCTAAACCCCGTGGGTGGTGGTAGTACTGCCAGTACTCGCCAGTATCCAGAAGGTCAGTGGTGTAAATCGAAGGACGTGAGAAATCAGCTTATCAACAATAAACCAGAGCCCATTAAGATATTGAAATTAATATCAAAACAAATAAGAACTCCTCCTATTGGTGCCAGACTGTAACATTGTGTCGCAGCGTGTTAGTCAAGCATGCTTTGGATATGCCAAACAGCTGATCTGGCTGTCAAACTCAAGAGATGCCGACGCTCTGACATTGCAGGGACTCCGTTTGATGTAATGTACGCTGAGGGCTGATGCGCTCGGCCCTTACAGTGCACATTCAGCTGCCCCTCTGTTTCTGCCATTGAGTAGCACCTAAATGTAAACCTGTCTCTCAGAAAGGCTTCCTTGGCAACTAAAAGAGCAATGCCACATATTGTTGATTTTAAGGCCAGAAACGTGAGCCGACCCTGATGATGACAATGCATCTCTTGACGTCTCTACAGGAAGAAAGGTTTTTCTCACACTACGCAAACAGAGACAGAACAGGGAACAAAGTGTTATGTTATAGCCCAAAGTCAGGTATTGATTATCTAAGCTAGCATTAGAAGGTTAAGGTCAGCTTGAAGAACTTTAAACACCCAAACCTCACAGGACATAATTTTATATGGATTTACTAGCTTTCAAATCCATTACTAGCTTTAAAATTAATGCAGAAGCGGCATGATGTTTTTCTACTTTGGGTTTAGGTGTCTATTTTTGGTCTCCTGGAACAGCATGTTCAGTTTTAGGATGAAATGTCCACGAGGTGAAACTTTGAATCATTGTGTGGTCTCCAGCTAAGGGGTATTCATTTGGGGGGTAGGGTTGTCAAACAATGGGAGTGTTTGTGTGTGTGTGTGTGTGTGTGTGTGTGTTTGCATACATCTTGTGGGTGGGCATTTTAATGAATGGGCTTTTTTTGTGGAGAGCTCTCACCGTTTCAAAGCAACAAAATGTTGCGGAAGCCTTTCGCCTATAGGTGCTACATCAGATATACTCCTTTAAAAGTGTTTGCTGTGATCAATTGTGAAACTGAGGTGTGAAGGAGAACTCAATACTCCCTGACAGGACTGTGTCACTTTGTGTGGTGTCATGTGGTATCGTGTCCTGTCTGCGTAGGGGTGAATTAGTACGGGAGGAATGTCAAGGAGAGACCTCCCCAGTGGCTGTTGTCCACACACTTGAGTAGCATTGCTCAGCACTTTCAAAAGTTTAAATTGTTATGTAAAAAGCAACTGAAGTGCTTGATAAACCTACATGTTGAATGAAATTAGGCTAAGAGCTAATCTTGTTATGAGGGTTATATTGTTTTGATTTGTCCTGTAGACATGAAATGGCTTTTGAAACCCATTTTATGTTTGTAATGTGACATTTTTGAGTGAAACAGGATATTCGACATAAAAAAAAAAGTTGGATAGCTCTTTATTATGTCTATTGGGATTGTTATGATTGTGAAAAGTGGCTTTTAGCACAGAATATGATTTTTTTGTAACATGTTTTTCTTTCAAATAACATGCACTGATGAATGAACAATAAGTCCAGGAACGTGTATTAAGGAAGTAAATGCAGTCAGTTTTTGATTTTATGTTTCATTCAAGATGGAGAATGAAGGTACACTGAACAAAAATGAGTGTAGAAACATTTTTCACTTAGAAATTGTAAATCTCATAATTGATTTACAAAGAAACGGCAAGTAACACGTTGAATTAAATGTGAAATGTTGAAGTGAAAGACTTTGAAAAATCATTTTTAAGGTGTAATTAAGACAAATTGCTAAAGTAGCATGCTTTATCATCATGCTTTGTCATCGAGACTTTTGCAAAATTATGTAACCAAGCTCAAATCAATAGATCTCATCAGGAAACCAGACAACAGAAGGATGTGGCTACACAAATCAGTCTCTTTGAGGGTTTATTAGGTCATTATAACATCTGTTTAATGACAGACCCTCTTCTGACCCCAAACAGCCTACCTGCTACGAAAAGCCAGTGTTTGAACTCAGAGGTGGCCAAAGCGAGAGAGAACGACAGGAGAAAGGTACAGGGTAGGTAATGATTAGTGTTCGCGTATAAAAGATGGAAAAGTTGTAGAAAATGTTATGAAACACAACACAGTATGCGCCACGATTCAAAACATTGCGAATGAACCTGCGTCAACAGCGTGAGAAAAAGACTCAGCATTTTGGTGAGGTATCAGTTTAAATCTCTCTCACACGCTCATTTTCAGAGTTGAAGCTTAATTTGGACAATTGGAACGGAATTGTAAAATTCTAGAAAAGATGATGAATGAAAATTATATGGAATTGATGCAAAGTATTGCATCAGCATAAAACAGAGATGACGCAAACAACAATTTAGTATCTGTTGTATCTATATGTGTTTGTGTGAATAAATGCAACAAGTATGACATAAAGAGTATGATTTGCATAAAATGAATGACTCTAGAGAGTGTTTATGGGTCAGTAAGGGTTAAAGGCTAAAGAGGGAGCGAGAGAGAAGCAGGGGGAGGAAGTAGCTCAGACTCACTCAATAAAGGATCCTTTCAGTAGAGTGAGGAACAATTTACAACAGCTCTGTGAGAGAGGTGCCTGCTCGCACACACACACACACACACACACACACACACACTGTCATGGAAAGTTAGAGTGATTCAACGTCAGTTTGTGTAAATAGTTCTCAGTGCCTTATTATACATTGTTTTAACTTCTCTGTGGTATTTCTACATATTCATTACTGGACTTGAGTCAACATATATCTGTTTTTACATGTTTCCAGAGGTGGTTCTATTCGAGCTTTGTGTGAGTTGTGTAGAGACTGACTGTACAGGGTTGTTCCACTGTAAACAGTGGCTCTCGCTCGCCTTTATGACATCATTGCACAAGCATTCTCTTTTAGTTCATTGAAGTCTCATGCCAGACTTCCCTTCTCCTATAGAGACCTCTTCATACCTCTTTCTCTTCCTAGCCAAATGTTTTTTTTTCTCTGATTTGATCGACGATCTGTCTTTGTTTTTAAAAATGGTCACTTCTAAAGTGATTGAACTATAGTTAAAAAACCGGCTGATATTTAATATACAAATCATCAGAGCCATTTAAGAAAATTCAGCATTTTTGAGTAATAAACCAACCAGATTGTGGAATCAGAGTTTTGAAGTTATTGGCCAAAAAAGGAAAGTTGGAACTGTCAGCATGTTTCATTTTATAGTCAGATCTTCTAAATGCTATTAATGATTCATCCATGCATATGTTTTTTTTTGGACCTTTTCTGATTTTTTTTAATCAAAATCTCTTATCTCAATCTTCTGTGAAACAACAGACTTCTCATTGATAATGTTGGACTTCTCCAAACATTTTTCTTACAATTGACTGCAGGTTCACATTTAGATTTGCTTCCATTCAATCAACAACTGATGGACAGAACCAAGTCCCAAGTCCCTCCCATACATTTTTTTCTTTTCAATATTCAGTTTCACTCAGATGTCACAATACATACACAATACCCTTACATTGCGTGTCCTTGAGAGAGTTTTATGAGCGCTTTTTTTTTTAAATGACTTGGTTCATCATTATTAGAGGCAAGAATGCGATACAATTCCAAAATGATTCTTGGCCTACTTTTTTTCCTTTTTAATTATTCTGCTGTGCATTGAACTGTAGAACATGATAGGATTGGAAAAATTACTACAAGACACAAGGATTTAAAGTATCAACACAGACACACTATAATGAAATATGATTGTATTGCCACATAGCATGCATGATGTGTCTTATAACTGGTGCTTATTTAATATCATTATGTAGTCTGTTTGACAGAAATAACAAGGAAAATCCTTAGGACAGACCAGAGTTATGACTTTTAATGAAATATCTTCTCTGGGATCGCCTGAAAGAAAAGATAAAAAAAAAAAGATTTTCAGTCATGAAGTTGGCACGTGGAGCTTAGTCTCCGGTGCTGTAATATTCTGTTTGAGAACATGTGTATGATAGTAATAAGAAATGAGGAGGGTGTTATGCAGGTATGTAATGCATGGCTGTAATATAGTAGGCTACTATCAAAAGGCCATTTCTATCAGCCGGCCGTCTCACTGATGGGGAGGTAAGTGAATGGGTCCCCTCCCTCTACTCTCTCTCTTTCTGCAGATGTCTGCCCTTTTTCAGCAGTAGGCACGTGGGCAGGGCCTGCAGGGCAGGAGGCTGCCTGCCTTCCCTTCATCTGGCTACAGGAGATTAGATATTATTCTCTCATGTTCTGTCTTTCTTTTTTTATCTTCTGTTTTTTTCCCCCCTAATTTCCTCATTGCTCCATTAGAAAATTAAATATAATTGTGTCAAAACAATTTTTAATATAAAATTAATAATATTATTTAAATATTATATATTTAAATACACACACACACACACACACACGTGTGTTTATAAAGTTTGTTAATTTTTTAGTATACAATGAATTGATTTGAAAAATGTTCATAGGTTTTCTATTTTTGCAAATTCAGAATATATATATATATATATATATATATATATATAAATATGTATATATGTATGTATGTATATGTAAAGTTTGTAGAATAGCCCAAGCCATAATTGCATAGTTATTCCCATTAAGCAGAAATCTTGTCATGTTTTCTGACCAAGTGCGTTCTCTATTGTAGCATGTGTCTAACTTACAGAGATCATCTAGCATTACAACTTTCAAGACATGTGACATTATCCTTAAAGCACCTGAAAGGAATCTTGTTTCAGTACTAGAAAGGTCAGAGTTCTAGGTTTGTGTTTATTTAACCCCACTAAACGCACATTGCTAATGTGTTTATTGAAGGTGTGTAATTAGCCTCAAGAGCAGGAAAGTTTGTACAAAGATGAATCATTCACAGACTCAACATTTATTACCACCAGTGTGAAGCCATGTCCACGTCTGTGATTGTAATTGGCACGTCATCAGACGGGCCTGTATTGATTTCAGTGATATTATCACCCAAGCCCTTGTTTTCCCATCCGGTGAGATTCATCGTTTGGGCCGGATGAGCGCATGTGAGTATGTCTGTGTGAGTGATTGTCCTTCAGGACTGCTGATAGAGCATCCAGACAGGCTGAGACTGCAGCTGCTGGGGTGCTGTGGTTGTGATTAAGTACGGAAGCTAAAACTAGCTTTCTGGTGCTAATGGCCACCTTGCGATGCACTCAAGTGAGTCGGGGAAAATACCAAGAGCGAGATAATGAGGCTATAGGACGTTCTAGTCATCTTGAGGAAATGATTGCAAAATGATCACTCTTACCGTAGTGAATGAGACTGGTCTATCGTGGAAAAAATCCATCAAGGAAGTGTGGAAAGTTTTTGGCACTTTGTGGTGGTGCGTCATATGTGTTTTTATAGGACGTTTTGAATAACCGACAGCCGTAACCAGAGCTTTCATGCTTGTCTGTTCAGATAAATGGCAACGAACATTATGTACAATAAAGCATTATAAGCATTAAGAGAAAGTAAAGCCACAATAGCCTTTAGCAGGGAGAGCAAAGGCAAGCCTCATTAAAAATATCTCATATCTCATATAAAAAATATCACATATTAAAGTCAACACGACATCACCTTCTTAAAGGGATAGGGTGAGTAAATGATCTCTTTAATGTGTTCCTGGTCTTATTGTGAACAATTTACCATTGCATGTTATTCTAACACAAAGAAAATGTTTGTTTTACATTTTGGTATTTTATCAAAATGTAATAAATCTGTTCCACCTCAACTTTCCTTTTCTGCTGATGAACTTTCTTTCAGAATCTATCTATCTATTCATTCGGTCATCCAGTTATGTTTATCTGTCTGTCCGTCCGTCCGTCCGTCCATCCATCCATCCATCCATCCATCCAGTAATGTCTATATCTATCCACCCAGTTATGTCTGCTTATCTATCCATCCATCCATCCAGTTATGTCTGTCTGTCTGTCCATGTCTTACATATTCTGGTAAATACTTCCCATGCTCTTTTCTTCAATTCCTCGCTTTGTTATGAGCATGACGAGGCAAATGCAGCTGAGAGCAAAATCAATCACTTTATGTTCAACCTACTGCACATCAACTCATGCAGAGAACATCCAGCCTCTTTTTGTGTTGCTTGTACATGGCAGATTTGCCCATGTGTGTGCGCACGGCCATGACTGCAAGTCTCAAATTCCTGCATAAAATCGTGGCATCCGCAGAGGTCTTGGAGATAGACAGGGAGCTTTACAATTCCTCTTCTGCCCCTCTCGAAGTTTAATTTCCCATGTCTAAATGTGCCATCTAATTCTCAGATCTCATGTCATTTAATGCTGTTATCTCTTTCTCCTGTGCTGCGCTCTTCATGATGAGAATTTAAGAGTCTGACACACATCTGAAAGATATCACATAATAATGAATGGCCGGGGCTCAGATTTTTGCTCCTGAAACAATCTACCCAATATCATGAAGGCACTTTTATATGAAACAGAAATCATTTTGCGGACTGGAATCTATTCGTTTAGCAGCTCTGCCTAGAGACTAGTGGCTGAATGAGCTAGCTATTATCAAACATGCCGATTGTGATTGTGCTTTTGGCTCTGGCTGAAGTGAGACATTTATCCTTCCATTCCCATGCATTTCAATCTGGCATTTTGGTCATGTTCATTGCTTTAACTCCTGCTAATGCAAACAGGCCAGACCATTTTATCTTCTGTTCAGAAAGAGGTCAAGGTGACCTGTAATGTTGACTATCTATGGAAATCCCCCACGCAAACAATGGGTGGTTTACCGTATTCAGCGGTTTTAACTTTCTCACTTGAGAAAGAATCGGATTGCTATTGCAAAGTGGACCAACCTGTTCTGTCTCATGTTGAGAAATAAAAAACTGGATTGTACAGGCTGTACCTTGCCTGACGGAACCTGAAATCAATGCTTTGTTTTCCTGTATTTGTCCTCTTGGAAAAAAAAAAAAATATATAAAGGTTTGAAACGTTGTAAAAATGGCTCGTAAAAGAAACATGTATAAGTTACACCGAAGTATTTTCATACCAAAATCATTTTATGGATAAACTTCTGGCTTTCTCAATTATGTAATTAAAGTAGAAAGGAAATGGCATTCAGAGTCCCTTTTACTTCTACAGTGTGACATATTTCTAAGTGAAGCATGATATTCAGTAGACTTCATTTCATTGAAAACGATTGTGATTGTGATTGGGTTAAAAAGTAAGGTTTTACTCATGTCATCTGAAAAGAAAATTGTTTCAGAGGTGGAACAAGCTACACTACTATTCAAAAGTTACTATTACATTTTTTTTGGAAAGTCTTATCCTCACTAAGACTGCATTTATTTAATTAAAGGTACAGTACAATAAGTAACATTGTAAAATATTTTTAAAATTTAAAATAATATATTTTAAAATGTAAATTATTTCTGTGAAATCATTTGGTGCTCAAGAAATATTTCTTATTATTATCAATAATAATATTTTACTTAATATTTTGTCGAAACCATGCTACCTTTTTTAGGATTCTGAACCGTATTTACTTGCTGAATAAACATACTCATTTCTTTAAAAAAAAAAAACATACTGACCCCAAATTTTACTAACACCAAACCTTTGCATATTACATTATAGTAGAAGAAAGATTATAAAGACAATTTTTTCCTTTGGAACGACATGCACTTATAATTCTTTGGGAACATGCATTAAGGAAGTAAATGGGGTTAGTTGTGATTCGTTGACTGTTGGTTTAAAGCATCCAGTTTAGTCAGTTGGTATGGTGTACCCCAATTTCAAACTGAGGAAAGAAACAACACATCCATTTCTGGAATGAGATCCTCTAAAAAGCTCAGGCTTCACACTTCCTCTAGATATGCGGGCGAAATCCCGCTCACGCCCTGACTGATGAAGGAGAGATGAGTGAGTGTGATCACAGTCCTCAAAACCACCTCTGTCTTAACTACATCACAGACTCCTGGAGACGGAGACAGGGAGATGACACTGTTTGAACCAACACTGTGCTGTCAGGCGGAAGATGGATGGCTTCCTTTTTCTGTCTCCTCTGTTTATGATTGAGGTTGGATTCACACACAGAAGCAGACTCTGAATCCATCGAGTAGAATGAATGAGTTTTGTGCCTGACTGAAATGGATTTTCAGGACACAGAAAGAGAAAATGATCATCTTTTGTTGAGCAGTGTGGTCATATTTTCTCAATTCTGTGTGGATTCTTCATTTATCTGTTGTTCTGACTGATTACGTCATGCTTAAATCAGTTTTTCTAAAGATCTCTCAAGATTACAGCTTTTGTGCAGAGCCATTTTCTAAATGTCATGATATTTATATGATTAGTTTGTCTGGGTGACGCTTTGAGTAAAACAAATTATTTTTATCCGTCGCATTAGCAGGACTCCGCAATTAGGATGTTCTGACATTGTGCATTCATTCACATGTTTTTTTAGACTTGCAAACATAAACACTGGTTTTCCATGATGCACCGAACACTGAGAATCTCTTTAAATGAGATTCTTCTCATTTAAATATGCCACTTTGGGACAGTAATCTACAATAGCTGGCTAAGAAAGGTGAGATTAGTCAAAACTGATGAATGTTTTCCAAAAAAGTGTTATGAATTTGTATGTATCATTAAGTAAAATTACAGCTGCATAATTTATGGCTATTATTTGAGTTTAAAAACTTACACCTTAGAAATAAATTCTTGCCATATCCTTTTGTAAAATGTTTTTAGGTTTAATGAAACGTGAAAAATTAAAATAAAAATTATTTTTGTTACTATTATACCCACTACTAAGATATAAAAAATATATTTGTGTGTGTGTGTTTTTAACGCATAAAATATAATAGGCTAGTAGTGGGTAAAATAGTGGGGTCTGTAAAAATATCAGCTAAGCAAATTCTGTATTATTAAGCTTAGCTGATTTGTCAAATGTGCTATTAGAATACTCTACAGTTTTTTTTTTATGTCTTCACAATAAATGCTAATTTTACAGTATAATAAGGCCATAATGATAATGGAACATCATTGGTGTTTTTGCTAATAAACAGCACTATAATATTGTTATTATCTAGATTTTAATTGACCCTAGTCTTTTTCCTATACTTGTGGCCCCACATATAGCTATAAATAAATAGAATTTTGAAGAAATTTCATGATTCAGTGGCTTGAAGAATTTTGTAGTATGAACTAGAATAAGTCCTGGGTTTGTTGATAAGACAGAGCCTAATGTTGAACTTGGAATCAAGCGTGCATTAGCCTTGTGTGGTGTCAGTGTTCTTTAACCAGCTTATGCAGACATAGCCAATCCCACCATAGAACTCACTAATTTCTTCTCCGTCCAAAACGGACAAATCCCTGCTGGAGGCGTCGTATCTAATATTGTTTTCATTGATGTGCGGTTGCGTAAGTGCTGTGAGTGTGTGTCTGTCCCCTATTGCATAAATGTCATGCCCAGAACAATCTGGCAGACCTCTATTCTGAGATGGGCAAAGCCGGTCCACGTGTCACATCCACTGTGGTCAGCATTTGTTGTGGCTGCTTTTAGTTCAGACGTCCTGTCTGATACACTCATTACTGTCAGCATCGCTCTCTCTCTCTCTCTCTCACTCCATGTTTCTTGGCAGAACCACCGGGTTGTTTATCCCTCTCAAGCAGAGAATCTCCTGCTCAACTTGTGATACCCAAAAACTGCAACCGCCAGAAAAATCTCTAGTATTTCATGCTCTGTCTTTAACTGAAGCAAACCTAAAACACCTGCTCTGGATGACATATCTGTTTTCAACAAGTCAGCTATGGAAAGACTACTGCAGGTGTTATTTAGCATTGACAAGCACCTTCCAGTGCCGTTTTACAATACAGGTGTCACAATTCAATATTATTCATCGCTATTTTGCAGAGAACATATGTTATCTACTAAAGTGCATAAAGTCCATGAGCGTAATATCAACATATACTATATGATGCAAAAGCCTCTAATTGACATTTGAAATGTTCTTCTAAAATAATATTTTATTTTAATTTTTTTTTTAATCAGGCTTCTGTGCTTATGTTCAAAAGAGCCTGTTCATTGCCATTAAAGTGAAATTACTAATAGGAGCCTGATAAAAAATGCTCAGTTTAGAAGAAAATTTCAAACGCCACTTAGAGACTTTTGCATCTTGAACTCTTTTTTTTTTTTTAGCTGTTTTTATTTATATTTTTCTATATTTTATTTAAAGTTGTTTTATATATAAATACCACTAATAAGTTGCCACTAATTTATATATATTTAAAATTTATGCATTTAATTTATATATATATATATATATATATATATATAATAGAGAGACAGAGAGTATAAAATAAGTGCTAGTTTAATATTTGTATTTTTTAATGGATTTTTTTTGTATATATATATATATATATATATATATTTTTTTTTGTGTAAGCTTTATATTTACTAGTTTAGAAATTACTTGTTTGTGCAACCTTGGTAAAATTATTATTATTTATTTTTTTTAAATCCGGAAAAGTCATGGCTTTTTTCATTCAATCGAAGACAGTTTTCATTAAGTTAAAAAGTTTTTATTCTTAATCATGCTTTGAACACTAAAAATAAGGTTGCAAGTATGAATATGATATATTCAGTCACATTTCTACATGGAATGACTGTATTGGCAGAACCTTTGTTGTGCTTTGTGTTTCTCTGGTATGAATTCACATAAGCAAATCTTTCCATAACAGTGGAGATCGGAGTGAGGTGTTACGTGTCGTCCGTGCCCCTAGGAAAGTGTGTTTGTGTGTGCAGGAGAGCGCTGGGGGGTGACTACATCAAACGTTCCCCCTGAAGGGTTGGTTGCGGGGATCCGGACTACCTAGGCTGGGATTGGTGAAAATATTTTGTAGGCATGCAGTAGCAGAGATGGCTGTTGAATAGTGTAATATTATTTGGCATAGCAACTACAGAGAGGGAAGCACCTGCCACCGGGTATAACCAGTGCTAACGTCACCCTCGCATATGTAATCATTCCCCAGCGGATGTTTTCTGCTGAGGTTGTTGTTGTTGAAGTTCCTCGGAGGCATCTCTGCATGCCGTATTACGTCATAGTGAGATTTCGTCTGCTCACCAAGGAGATGGAATGTTTCGAGCAGACGTATCCCAGCATAACACATATTTCTGCTGTTAGAGTTTTTCCTCCTTTCTGCGTACGTCTGGAAACATCGTATAAATCAGCGTCTGCTCGGCATTCACCAGGTGAAGATGATATGCCATCGTTACACAAAGATGGAGTGACATAATGAAAGATGAGCTGCGGCGAGAGAGGAAGAGACAGATGAAGAAAGACTCTGCCTGCAGGTGATTCAGGTCAGCGCTCTCACAGAGGAGCCGCTGCCACGGTTACCATCTCTATGGAAACTAGGAGGTGTTCCGTCGCGTTAGAACTGCCATCCTGATGTTTTTGATAAAAATAAAGTAATAAGTTCATACATTAAAGTTTAAGTTTCTTATGCTCACCAAGGCTGCATTTATTTGATTAAAATGCATTAAAATCAGTAATAATGTGAAATATTGCTACAGTTTAATATAACTGTTTTCTATTTCAGTATATTGTAATGCATTGTGATTTATTCCAGTATTCATGAGTAGTCTCATAACCCTTCAAAAAATCATTCTAATATGATGACTTGGTGATGAAGAAACATTTCTTGAAAACAGTTCTGCTGATGAATATTTATTGTGTCTTGGCGAAGTTAATGTGTCTTTGCTGAATAAAAGTATTGATTTTAAGAGCCCCAAACTTTTGAATGGTAGTGTATATTTGACTTATTTCCAAAAATATCACCAGAATGTTTGTTGTCTTTTCTTTACATTTGGAGGATATGAACACTAATTTGAGGAAATGAGCCTTCTGTTGCACTTTGCATTCATTTCCTGTTTTCCGACATATATAAATCAGCCTACATCTGTTAAAAACTCTGGAAATCGAGGAGTGAATTGGCAAAAATGTGTCCAGAAATACTGTGATAAGTAGATTTTCTCTGGTATTTCCTTCCTGTGTGGTGGCTTCATAAAATAGCCACATACTAATCCGAGCCTAAATTAGATTTGCATGTGTATGTCTGCGTGTTCATCCAACCATTATTTGGGCAAGTGCATGCTTGTGTGCGGCTGTTTGTTGACTGATTCTCTATGCTTAGATGGAGACTTAAGATTGTGTGTGTGTGTGTCGTGATCTCTGGATGAGGGGTTTGAGCAAGCAGGCTTGCTTCTGGCTCTAATCTGATTCTATAAAGTGCTTAGGAGGATCTTTGTTTCCATCTGGTGGTTTTCACTCTGTTACATCACTGCAGCTGGCAGTGTGTGCGTGTGTATAGAGGGAGGAGCTTAATACTGGATCCTCTGATGTCAGAGACTCTAGTAACACACGTGCATTGGACATGCATTGCCCAGGGCCCTGTCTCTCAGTTTGATGCCTCTTACTCTTTTGTTTTTAAATGGGCGACACTCTGCGATGTGAATGAGTATGATAATGGATGTTTTGCAATTTATATTGCTTGGGTACTTGAGCAAACAGCATAATTGTGCTGATCAAATGACTGGTGGTTCACAGTCATCAAAGGAAGGACACAGCAAGGACATGAAAAATTTATGAAAGAATTTCTCAATAAATCACCCCATACTGAAAGCTATGATGTGTTCTGTGACAGATGGATTTGGCTTAGCTATGCCTAGATTCAGAGAAAATGGAGTGTGGTACTGATATCAAATCAATCAGAATTCCATCAAAAGCGTAAACTTTTTTGTTTTAGACTAACATATACCATGGTAATTACGTTTATTTTTACCAACATACGTTTATGTTTCAGAAATGTATGTATCCATACAATATTGATATATATTTTTTTAATTATAAACATTAGCACTTTAATGTTATGTAACATTGTTTATGTTTAAGTTTTTATTTTAAAATAATTGCTGGAAGGTCCACAATTAAGTTATTAAATATAATTGAATTATATAATTGTATTATGGGTGCAAATTTGATTTGAAACTTTCCATGGTAAGAAAATCACAGTAGGGTGGCTCACAAAAATCTTTTTTGTCTAGTTTGTGCTGTTAAATAATTCAGATTTTTTTCAACGTGATCTAAATCCAATATGAAATTAAAGTTAATCCTAATTCCTTCATTTATTTCTCATTGTTTCACATTATTTATGTTTGTTTTCATTTTTTTTTTTTAAATGTAGGCTATTTTAATCTTAATTTTCCCCTCAGTGTAAGTTACTGTTTTCTTTTGCATTTATTTTGATTTCGGGAATGCATTTAAACATGATGAGAACTCTACACTCTTATTGGTAGTTAAAACATAAATAAATTCATCAACATATTTGTATAAATGAATATGCAAGTGTCATGAGATTATGAAGCTTTGTGACTGAATTTTTTTTTAATTCTGTAAAAATGTGCAGATCTTTCTCTCTTATGTCTGCACAGCTTCCCAGTAGTGTAATAGCTATTTACGCATTGTTTTAACAAACTAACATTCTATTCTGGTATGAAACTCGGACATACGTCACACTACAGAGTGAAAATGGGCTGCGAATGCCATTTGGTGTCGATGTTGAGGAAGTGTGGGGTGGATACTGACCGAGCTTCTAATGGCTCTATTGTTTGTGTTTGTGTTTCAGATCAACTTGAGGCTCATCTTGGTGAGTGGAAAAACAAAAGAGTTCCTGTTCTCGCCAAACGACTCCGCGGCCGACATCGCCAAGCACGTGTACGACAACTGGCCAATGGGTGCGTGATGATTCATATCTTAAAACACACATTTTTTTGAATGCGTCCCATCAATAGACTGAATCCATTGGCTCATGTGAAGGATTTTCAGGCTATTGTTTCCTAGTGTTGAGTAGATTCCTCTTTACAACATTTTTCTGTGTTCAGATAATCTGTGCCGCAGACAAATCTGAGTCTGACCGAGTGGTAATCCTGCGCAGAGCTAGATTCCACTCACTGTGCGCTGACCTAAAGTCAATGACAGTACTGAAGGGTAAAAATAGAGCGGCGTCTAAGTTTGTGTGTTTATACATCTGTCTGGCCGTCTCTCCGCATGTGTCTGAGGTCTTCTTTCAAATATTCCACAGATACTGTTCTAGCTGAATCTGTAGGTTATTATACATTTTAGGGAAGAGCAGATGGTATCCAGACTCCTCTTTCATCTGTTTCTTCACTGTGCCTTGGCAGCCTATCTGAAACGACAAGTGCTTTCAGGGATGTGACCACAAGCTCAAGTTTAGCATTTTTCCATTTTATTGACCTCTTAAACATACTGTGGTGGTACTATGGTGCAATGATGATAATACCATCGTGTTTTGATATATACACTACCGTTAAACAGTTTGGGATCAGTAAGATTTTTTAAATGTTTTTGAAAATCTCTTACCAAGGGTGCATTTATTTGATCAAAAATAGAGTTAAAACAGTAACGTTCTAAAGTATTATTACATATAAAAGAGCTGTTTTCTATTTTAATGTGTTTAAAATTTAGCAGCAGTGTCTTATGATCCTTCAGAAATAATTCTAACATGCTGACGTGGTGCTCAAGAATAATCTACGTTGGAAAATCTGGCAGGAAAAATATTTGAGTAATGTCGAAACTGTGGTGCATATTTTCCAGAATTCTTTTATGAATAGAAAGTTATTCATCTAGTCTTCTTTAGTGTCACTTTTGGTCATTTTGATGCATCATTGCTGAATAATAATATGCATTTATTTCTTTCTTTGTTTAAAAAAAAAAAAAGAAAGAAAGAAAAAAAATAGATGGTTCTGTTTTTGCTGGTATTAGAGGAGTTAGAGACCAGCAAACCAAATTAGGCTGGTTTAGGTTTCTTGTCCTTATTTGTCCTCTAAAGAAATCCAGGGTTTAGTTAAGTTGAAGTTTATTTTAATTTTATTGAAATTTCTTGCTTTGAATAGCTCTTATGAAAGTCATCAGCCTTTAATTATGTCAAAAAGAATATTGATAAAAAAGCGAGGAAAAAGAAAGGCCTTCTTTGTTGTACAGTTCGTAAACTCCATCGGGGTGGTCCGGGATTGAATCAGAGTTTTATTCATAGCAGACGAGCACAGCGGAGCTCGACCTCATGAGGACACAGAATGACCCTCACTTGAGTCTTGTGACTGATTGAGTCAAGAGAGAAAGAGACGGGTGGGTCGTATGAATAAATGAATGAAGAGAGAAAAGAGTGAAAAACAAAGGAATGAGTAACATGGAAAAGTGCAGACTAGTAGAAAAGTGTGTTTTTAAGGAACAGTTCACCCAAAAAGAAAAATACTGTCATCATTTCCTCACCCTCATGTCATTCCTAACTTGGATGACTGTCTATCTTCTGTGTAAGACTTAAATTTTTGTCGCTTTCTTACGATTTTTATAGAAAGTTCTCCTTTTTTGTTTCTCACACTGTAATAACACTGTAATTACAAAATGTGTAAACATGAATTTTTCTAATTTAACAGACTGGGAAGAGGAGCAAGTGAGTAGTCCGAACATCCTGCGCCTCATCTACCAAGGTCGATTCCTACACGGCAATGTGACGCTAGGAGGTGAGCCGCCCTCCCACACTCCTCATTACCATTATTAACATCACACCACACATGCTCCATTTCTCTTGATTTTTTTTATTAAATCATTCCTCTCAGTCCAGAATCATGGGTCTGACAGATGAGAAGTTGCTTGGCTTTTTTTTCTTTCTGCCAGGTAAATCCGCTGTGTCCCAGTGGACTCATAACGGCACAGATATTTATTTAGGCTTTGTCTTGGTTTATTTCGGGCCAGGGTGCAGTGCGGTTCAGTTCTATCATTGTTCAGCTGATTATAAGGACATCCAAAAATTCAGCTCCCAGTCCCAATACACCTAAATGTTACTATTCTCAAGTCGTGAATAGAGTTCACTGACTTAAAATATTCCCAGAATGCGGCAGCGAGTTTGTCAACGAGCAGTCTATGAATGTAGGAAAGCACTGGCCGGCAGACCTGTCATCAGGGACAGAAAACAGGGAGGAGAGGAAATTCTTTGGGCGTGAACAGGAAACATTTTTTTATTTGTTTGGCCATCCCTCAAGCAACAGTAAAAAATGGAGTGGGTTTGTGAATGCATTTATAAGAAATTATACGAGTATATGTCTGTCTATCTATCTATAAATTTTCTTTTGTCATATTACACAAATAAATCCTTAAGTCCTAGATTCTCTATAAATTTGACAGGGCCTTTTATATGTGACCTGTGAAAAACTTGACTATGATATACTTTACTTATAACCAGGGGTTTTGTCAGTATATTTTGTCTGGGCAAACTTTTCCCATGGCTGAATAACTGTGAGTAAGTGAAACCTCACAACCAGCTCCAATTCCTGAACTGTTCGCCCGATGACGTGATGGAACGCAGGCAGGTTTTGCCAAAAAAGTGTCACTTTGATAATACACGCTGACACCTTCTTGATTCAAGAGCACCAAGGCATGAAGACCGAGTGTGTCTGTGGGGCAGAAGGCAGCAGCAGTGCTCTCAGAGTCAGTGATGGCTCTCAATAAGGCACAGCCTTATGTTTACATGTTATCCTGGTCCTCTGTCCTATGATTTCTTCCCCTTGAAAAGTGACTTTGGTGTCATAGATGTACATTAGTCTCTAGTGTCCATTCGGTCCAACACTCTTTTTTTCTTATGTCTTGCAGCTTTAAAACTGCCTCTCGGAAAAACCACAGTGATGCATTTAGTTGCCAGAGAGACGCTGCCCGAGCCAAATTCCCAAGGTAACCATTCTGCCCTCTCTCTTTTCTGTACACTCCTCCTTCTCTGTTTCACACGCTCCCTGTCTCACTGCAGCCTTCACTTTGTTCAAAAATGTTTAGTTTATATGTGGATCATTCTCACCCTCTGGCACTATTTCAGTTTTAGGAATTTTTAAAGTAGTGTTTAACCAAAATATAAAAGACCTGGTCACATGACAGTTTTGGGGGAAACTATAGGAAGATCAATTTAATGCTTGAGTTTATTCTGATATATTAGCAGAAATTAAAACAGGTCTATTCAAATGCTAAACTGAAGGCACATTTTCATGAAAATTGAAACGGATGATGTGCAATTGATTTATGGTTTTAGCATAGAAAAAATTATGTATGTATACTATCTATTTGTAGTTATTAATTTGATTATGAGGGACACAATGGTTACTGACAAACAGGTACTGGTTTCTAATAATTTTCAGGTTAACTCTGATAATAATTAACGTTATTTAAATAGTGGACTTTTTAATTAAGTATTAATATTATTATTTTTTTTTAAATTTGATTTTATATAAGGATTACCCATATATAAACCTTATTTTACATAGCCCCTAGTTAAAATAACAATATTTCAGTGTACAATAAAATAAAAAATACATACATAATATAACAGAGTAAACTACACATAAAATGAAATAAAATATAATAAAATAATTACTATACAATTACAATACAAATCTGGGATTGTCACTTATAAGGTGCTTTAAATATATATTTTTCATTTTAAATCCTTTTGTGTATGAGATAATATTCTCAGTTGTTTGCATTTCTGTTTTAAATAAAATGTCATTATTTATGTATGCTGAAGCACATTGTGACAAAATCTTTGCTAGGACC
The DNA here is from genome assembly GCA_021397915.2 of Tor tambroides. Classification (NCBI taxonomy): domain Eukaryota; kingdom Metazoa; phylum Chordata; class Actinopteri; order Cypriniformes; family Cyprinidae; genus Tor; species Tor tambroides. The sequence continues at coordinate 80,815 of JAFVLL020022426.1, forward strand.
TGCTGTTTTATCACTACTGAAGACCATGGCTCTGTTCCAAACCCTAGTGAGCTTCCATGCTGTTTGCTGCCTACATGGGTAGCTGGCTTTTAAGTCACTGAAATAGAACCTCATATGTGATTGATTTGGAGAGTTTTACATGCGTCTTACACAAAAAAGCAAAGAAAACTGATTGTGTTAATTTTGTAGTAAGCATACAAATACAGTACATGATTATTTGCTAACAGAGCCCTTTAACAGTGCTGTTTTATATCTAATGAGATTTATTTGTTGTCAAGGATTAATTCTGAGTAAAGAATATATGCAGAATGAAATATGCATCTTAGAAAGAAACATAATTATGTTGCCTACCTCTTAAAGAACAGAATTTCTGTGATGCCTTAAAATGCTGTCTGTGTAGGCAGTAAGTTTTGAAACAAAACCATTGTTTGTTTTGTGCAATAGTATTAAGTTTCTGTGTGATTGTTACAGGTCAGAGGAACCGGGAAAAGACTGGAGAGAGCAACTGTTGTGTGATCCTGTAAATACATCCCATCATCCCTCAGAACGAGTGTGTCCTATCACCCTTCGCCCATGCTGCTTAAACACAACTAATCACACCTGACTCCCACGAGCACCTGACCACAACAAGAGCTTCGCTTCTCCTGGAAAGGAAAAAAATCACCCGAGACACGGATATGAGAACATTTCGGCTTCGCACAGTCCGTATTAATGCCAAAAGATTAAAAAAAAATAAGATAATAAAATGCATCTCTCCTTCACACACACATTTCCACCATTTCTAACATCTTCACACGCATCTGTGAACTCATTCAAACACACAAACACACACACACACACACACTCCTCCCCTTCTGCCAGTTTGCACACGGAGGAGGCCCTCGTTTCTCTGTTTTTTATTGCACATAGTAACATGAATGATTCAGTGAGGAAAAATAGACTCGTTCGCCTCAGCCGAGGCACTTGATTCTTCCTCTCAGGAGGGAGACGTGTGAGGGGGGAAATTAATTTACACAGGGTCTGACGAACTTTTCACATTTATCGATGCGATGGCTTGGATCCGATGCGGACGTGGAAAGGCATGGCATCACTTACGTCTGAAATAAGAGCACACGCTTCACCGACGGGATTAATCTCCGCTACAGTCGCCCTCCTGGACTGTTTCCGTCAAATGCTAATCGCCACATGCAGTCTGATTTCAGTGCAGGAGAACAAGTATTGATGTGCCTGATGAACGTTTTAGAAATGATTCTTATACATTTCCATGCGTTTTAAATGCCCCGTTAAGGTCCTGGAGATCCAGCGTCCTGCTCTATCGAGTTCCTGTGCGCCGGAAGTGTTTCAAACACAGTCGGGACTTTGCAGGAAGGTAGATCTCCAGAAGTTGGTTGGATTGACTCGTGGGAAAGTCTAAAATTCAAGTAATGAGTAACAGTAACATTTGCGACTGTGTTTTGACAGTCAACCAGTGTTGCATCTGCCCTCTTTAGATAGATCTGAGCTGCTCTCTTTCAGGAAGGGTAATAAGATTTGTCCCTTTATTTTCTAAGTGTAGTGGTGTAAATTAATGCTTGCGTTTGGAGCCAGAAGATGACTATGGAATGAAGTTTGGCTTGGTTTCCATTTCCCCTTCCTTGTTAGATATAAAATTTGTTTGCACAACACAGAAACATGAGCTGTTGTGTTTCTAAATCTATGTAATTATTCTTTCCCCTCCTCCCTTTTTAATATTTTTCCAAATGGGAACTGTATTCGAAGGTTACATATGTGTAGAGTATATTTAATATGAATCTTATAGAGAACATAACTATAGATTGTTGATATATATTGGTGTCTAGTGTATGATAGTCTAAAAACAGTTAGCACATTAGCATTTGGAGCAGCGAGACGCTGACAATTTCATGTATTTTAACAGCAGCAAATCCCTCTCTAATGGCTGAAGAAATTACTGTTCTCTCTCTCTCTCTCTCTCTCTCTCTCTCTCTTTTTTATCAAATGTTCATAATTTGATGTTTTATTTTTGACTTCCTTTTTCTTTTTATGTGCTCTTTGCTTTCTGCTTTTTAACACCGCACTAGGTCTGAAAAATATTGGTCCTTATCAGGGTTCAAATCTGTACAGAGCTGAAGTTTTTAAAAAGATAATTGTAAATAAACTAATGCTTATTCTCTAAACTACAAATGGAAATACATCTATATACTGAATAAAGAATCCAGAATATTGAAGTGAAATGGTTATTGCTTGCTGTGTTCACCTTCAGATTGTTTATAGTGAGTTTGAGAGGGCGAAATTTATATTCTAGATTTATATTCTTGAGAAAACACACGTATATAATGTGTATTCTACATATTTTATATTTCACAGTATTAGTGTTTTACTGTATTTTCATAAATTCAGCATATAAAAAATATACAGCCTAGGTGAACATAAGAGACTTATTTAAAAATCATTTAAATCGTGTATTTATTACTAGTATTTTAGTACTAGTCATGACGAGTCATCAGTCATCTAGTCATACAGCTTTTCCAAAGTCTCCGTTATCATGTATGGAAGCATACATGACTAATTGTGATCTTTTTGCGCCATCTTGTGGGTACACTGATAATTACACAATCTCCACATAAGTTTTATTGGTTTATATTATATTTATTTATTAGTATTTATTATTGTTAAAATTGCTCATTTTCTTTTTTGTGCATAAATTAAGATAAGAAAAAGAAAAATATAATTAAATTTAGATTTGACTTGTTTAGTCTCCAAGTACCAAGCAACACTTAGTCGAAAACCAGTTTTGATCTCATTTGAAAAACACTTTTTAGGGACTTCATCTTAATCTTATGCCGGGAAAAATACAAGACGCACGATTTATAGTAAAAAATCCATAAAAACATGGATTTAATAATGTACTTAAATGGCTAACAATAAACCTGGTGCACACATCATGGCCTTCGATACAAAGCAACTTCCTGCGCGTCTCTCAAACTACACGAGGTAAGAATCTGCAGAACACTGTCATGTGCACCAGTTAATATGAACTTAATTTACTCCTTGGAATTTACCAGTTTGATAAGATTTTGATAATTCTATTTACTTTAAGCGAAAAAAGCACCAGATATATGCTTTGAATTGCACCACCCTAAACTAAATAAACATAATAACAGCATATTATTAGCAATCTGCTAAATTACGGTCATTTTAAGTCCCCCCCCCCCATTAAATATCAGTCGATGGTGGACACTTGAGGGGATTAGAATATATTTCTAATTAAAATATATAATAGGCAATAAATTATGCATTATCCTGGCAAACAAATTCATTTTTAAAATTAGAAATATTTCATGTAGTCTTTTTAATTTTAATTATTATTCATAAACAAACTTCATGAATAATAAGTATTTAAAAAATAGTTTTACTGTACAGCATGTCAAACCACAGGACGTGTCAACTTTCCATATATATGTTTTGTGCTTTTTAAAAAAAAAAAATTAACATTGAGGTCTAATCATATAGCCTACTGTAATTTATATCTTGCCTATTGATCAATTCAGTGAATAATAAATGGCCTTCCACATTTTTATAATAGATATTATTATTATTATGCAAACGAAAATAACTATATCAACAAATATTGTAAATGCATAACAACAGCACATAACTGCATAACCATAACAGTTTCATGTAATAAAGTGCATAAGAACAACTTAACAGGCAAATCATCTTATTTAGAAATAGCTAATGACCTGCTGATGATCCTGTTTTTGTGAAAACACCATTTGATAAAGAACTGTCTGATTTCTTTGATCCTGATGCAGTAGATGAAGGGGTTCACTACAGGTGGAAGCAGACTGTAGAACATGACCAGGCCGATCCACTGACTGCTGTTCAGCTGGGCGTTTGGGATGTTAGAAGTCGTGTAAACCACGAAACGGGGCACGTAATGTATGATAATGATAGTCAGCTGTGTGGCACAGGTAGAAAAGGCTTTCATTCGGCCCTGTGCATTTGCTAATCGAAGCACAGACACCAGGATACTTAAATAGGAAAATATAATGAAAGACAATGGCACAAGAAGCACAAACATTGCTACAGCATATGCAATGCGTTTTGCGAGGGTGGGATCAGCACAGGCCAGCTGGTTCATAGATAGAGAATCACAGAAACAATTAAGGATCATATTTGGTCCACAGAATGGCAGTTTTACTGTCTGCATTAAGCTAATGGTTGGAGCAATCATTGCAGTAACCCAGGAAAACCCTATTAGAAACCTCATAGTGTGGTTAGTCATTAAAACAGGGTATCTTAGCGGGTAACAGATCGCCAAGTACCGATCAAGTGCCATGATCATCATAATAAGAGAGCTCAAGGTACCAAAATAGTGAGTCAGCTGCCTTTGAAACAGACAAACAGAGAAGCCAATATAACCATCATTAAACCAATAGCGAGAAATAGCTTTTGGCAGAGTGACTGTACAGGAACCAATATCAGACAAGGACAAACTCAGCATGATAATATACATGGGCTTATGGAGGCTGCGTTCAATCATAAACAGGATCACAATGAGAGAGTTTCCGGTGATTACAGCGATGTAGATGATGAATAAAAGCGCTCCTATCAGGCTGTAGTATTTGGGCTGGAGTCCAGGGAAACACACGATGAAAAACTCAGTTACAACAGAAGCTGTGGTTTCGTTTACCTGTGACATACTGAAACATGCAGTGAACACCTGTTTACAAAAGAATCAATATCTGTATGTTACACTGACAGTAACTGCTACTCACACTTGTAAAAATTTATTTCACTGATTTGATTTGCACAAAAATATTTAAGTATTTACTTGAAGTAAAAAAATTGATACATTAAAAATGCAGTATAATTATATAAATAAAAACATAAAAAAATATTTATGCAATTAAAATCAATAAATATTTAAATAAATATCATAAAATATTAATAAAAAATCCTTAAGTGAATCACCTATTTACAATGTAAAATGTGTTTTAAATTATGCTAAAATTATGCTATTGCAAAAAGTCTTATTTTGGTTTATATTTCAGATAATTACCTTGATTATTCCTTGGTTAAGTGATGTGACATCTGCTAAAAAAATCCTATCTCAGTGTGTCACGTCTCTCAGTGCTGATATCAATGTTCTGCTTGTAGTTTCATTATTTTATAGCTGTAGAATCAATGTTAATGCCTGTAGGGTCCAACACATCAGAGGATCATGTTCACAAACCATTTGGTGTTGTGAAACTGGGCTGACCTTTGGGGTTTGGGAAATGTGTTTTGCCAGAAGATAACTATGGAATGAAGTTGGCTCTTTCATGTTAGGTATAACATTTATTTTTACAACACAGATACATGAGCTATTTCATTTTTATAAATCTGTGTTGTTGTTTTTTACTCCAGCATAATTCTAAAATCGGATCATCTGGTGTCATTTTTGATCCACATACTTATTTGTAAAAGACACTATATGTAAAGAGCTAAGTCATCAATGTTTGGTTCTCTCTTTTATTTTATTTCTAAAATAATCAACTTAGCAAACAGCTCCTTTTAGCCATGAATGTGTCTCAATGAGTTATTGCCTGCATCCCAATTGCAAACTATCCATCCTAAATTCTATGTGATATTAGTAATTTTAAATACTATTTAGGGCAGATAGGGTGGATAGTATGCACACTGGGATGCAGGGATTGTGAGTTCCCTATCGATTCAGTCACTCTACATTGCTATGGGAAATACCCTTTCCTCAAATACTACTGAAGCCTAATTGAATCACGCCAGTGTATGGCAACATTTAATCTACAAGCCGCACTAGTATCTAATTTAATGTTACTGGTACTTATTTTTTAAATACTAGTATCTTTTCCATTAAGTACTAGTACTTATTCATTAACTACTAGTGCTTATTCTTTAGGTACTAGTGTCTTTTGTAAAGTTACTAGTACTTATTCATTAGATACTAGTACTTAATCATTAGATACTAGTATGTTTTCATTAGATACTAGTGCTTATTTATTAGATACTAGTACTTATTTATTAGATACTAGTACTTATTCATTAGATACTAGTACTTATTTCAGTAGTGACTAGTAACTATTATATTGTTACTAGAAACAAATTTTAAATTTTTGCCATTGACTTCTATGGGGATCCGTCATTGAGATATCAACTATTCAGTTTTGACTAGTAAATATTCCACTAGTGACTAGTACTTAATTTTTATGTACTAGTACTTATTCATTAGGTACTAGTGAATATTTTTTAGATACTAGTACTCATTCATTAGATACTAGTACCTATTAAATAGACACTAGTACTTATTATTAGATACTAGTACTTATCCATTAGATACTAGTACTTATTTTTTAGACACTAGTACTTATTTATTAGATACTAGTACCTATTTATTAGGTACTAGTGCTTATTTATTAGGTACTAGTATTTATTCAATAGATACTAGTACACATTTATTAGCTACTACTTATTCGAAATGTTACTAGTAAGATTTTTTATTTTACTAGTACATTTTTTAATTGAACTCTACTGTAGCCATTTGGACTAGTCATAACATAAGACGAGTAAAAAAGCAGATCTGAATAGTAAGATAAGAATTGTTACTAGTAGTAAATACAAAAGATACTAGTGTCTAATAAATAAGTACTAGTACCTAATGAATAACTACTAGTATCTATTAAATAGGTACTAGTATCTAATGAATAAGTACCAGTATCTAAAAATAAGTTCTAGTATCTATCTAATGAATGCTTACTAGTAATATTTAAATAGATACTAGTCACTATTGCAATAATTACTAGTCAGAACTCAAAAGATGATATCAAAAAAACAGAACAACTACCACTACCTGTTCATTTGGAGATATCTTCAACCTCATAAAGAACTAGTAAGAATGTATTTGGAGATATCTTAATTGAAACAAATCATTACATAAACATGAGTACCTCTCAACTGTCCAATCAGAGTCCACATGGTAATACAATACATTAATATGCTGAATTAATTTGATTGTTAAGTAGGGCTAACTGGCGTTGTATGTTAGCCTACCTTGATAATTGGTTACCATAAAAACACAAAGAAAAGATTACAAACCTGGTGTCCAACAAAAATATGTTGACATGTTTTTACTCCAAATTCACATCATAACATCAGTCGAGCGTTTGAAATAAGTTCCTTTTGTGATCTGACATGGTTTCATTAAACAGAATGAGGCAGAAATCATGCCACTTTATATTATTATATACAGTGTCTGAGGCTGAAAATCGATTAGCATTGCATTTTAAACATACTTTATTCTTATAAAAATACCTGAGATGGATTGAAGAACACAGATAAAACCATATATTGTCGCAATCATTGTTTATTTTCTTCATGTTTCATCAGTAAAACATCTATCTGCTTGTTATGCAGCTACTAGGCTATATAAACAGTGAAAGCTGGATGTCTTTGTCCATATAAGGGATTTCCTGGAAGTGAGTCTCACTAGTGGAGTTTCTGCGCGAGGGCGCCCTCTGGCGAAGAGTATGAATGAAAAGAAATGACTGGTTATTGAAAAATAGCAAAAAATAATTAACTTTGAGGTAAACATTTGCAAATCCTTACATTTTTCTTCAGTGTAGAGAAGTGTACATTTCTTTCTTTTTCTTGCAGCTATATTTATTATTAAATTTATTCTTAAATACTCAGTTTTGTATATTATAGTGAAATTCATAATAATTCCTTATTTTGTTTAATGTTTTTATTTAGAAATAATAACCATAATCATTATTAGTTCTATTGATATATAAACAACATTTTTGACCAAATCCTGCAGCCCTACAAGTACAGCATACCTGTTTTATTTATTATTATTATTATTATTATTATTATTATTATTAATTTTTGGCCTTTTTTCCAAATAAGGAAAATGATTTCAGATTTTGTGTGCCCTGTACAGAACATTAATGTAAAAACATTCAATGTCTGTAGCACCAGTGCTATATGCAAAAAAGTTAACTTACAGCCCTGATATGATATTTATTGTTTTTACTGGAGATAATAAAATTCGTGTCTTATCTCCATTTTGACAACAATCAGGCTACTATGTTTACGAAATTACAGTGTTTACAAAACTGACAAAATAGGTTTTCTATGTGCTTGTGTACAAATGATTGTTTCTTTTCTGTGGTTTCCTCAAAAAAAGTACATCCATCTCCTTGTTTCCGTTTCTTGTCTAATCTCTCTCCTATATGTTGCTGGTTCATTAATATTCAACATACGATTAGCATACTGGGCAGAAATGCAAATTTAAAAAGTACTAGTATCTATTAAGTTCAGGATATCTCTGGTCTAAAAAGTTACTAGTAACTAAAAAATAAGAACTAGTTCTATTTTTTCTTAACAAGAAAAGTATAATTAAATACTAGTCACTATTGGAATAAGTATCTTATCTAATATATAAGTATTTATCTAATAAATAAGAACTAGTATCTAATGAATAAGTACTAGTAACTTTACAAAAGACACTAGTACCTAAAGAATAAGCACTAGTACCTAATGAATAAGTACTAGTACTTAATGGAAAAGATACTAGTATCTAAAAAATAAGTACTAGTAGCATGAAAATAGATACTAGTACGGCTTATAGATTAAATGTTAAAACGGCTTTCCATAGCCAGTGAAACTGGCCAATGGCGTTCAAGCGCGCGAAATATGAATACTCACCGTGATCTACAAGCTGCAGCGGACACGTCTTCTCTTCCCCTGCCGTGTTCCGGTGAGCTTCAGAAACAAAGATGACTCACTATTGCTTCTTCTGTGCGGAGCCAATCGAATCTTCTGATGGCCACGAATCGTGAGTCTTCTGCCTGGGTCGTGCCCACGCAGAGGCGGCACTTGGGGGGTCAGACTGCCCCCAGTGCGGGGGCATATGAGTCTCTGGACTCTCAGGTTCCGTGTGGCCATCGTCCAAGGCGATGAACTCGCCCAACTGTGCCGCGCTCTTCCTCTGCAGCCTCTTTCGAGTTTCTGATGCGGATCTGTCAGGATCAGGTGACGAGCCCGCGCCGGCTCAGTGCCCACGCGCTCCTCACCCCCCTGCTGCAGGTCCCCTTCCAGTGCGCTTCATGACCGCTGATCTCCGCCCCTCCCCCGACGCTCAAGATGTGGTGTCTTTCGGTGCCATGGAGGGCACTGAAGAGGAGGATGATGCCATTTCGGTGGCAGCGTCTGCGAGAGAGGAGTGGTCTAACAGCCCGCTGGACTACACTGCACCCCACGGCAGCGACGCGGGGGACCTCCATCACAGCGATGTTGAGCTCCTAAGCGTCCTGTCCAAGGCAGTGGATGAGCTCGGTTTGGAGTGGGCTCCTCCTGCCGAGCCGGCTAGAAGCCGTCTGGACGAGTGGTTCCTCCAGTCGGATCGCGGCCGAAAAGACGCCCCGCGGAGACCCGGCCCCTTTTTCCCCGAGGTGCATGACGAGATAAAGAAGTCGTGGAACGCGCCTCTCACCAGTCAGGTGCATAACCCGGGATCCTCCCTCCTGTCTTCTGTGGACGGAGCTGACCAAGTGGGGTATGTCAAACTCCCCCCTGTGGAAGAAGCCGTCGCTGCCCATCTCTGTCCTTCAGCTGCAGCAAACTGGAGTGTAAGAAACAACGCCTCTCCCCTCTAAACCTTGCCGCGCCACTGCAAACCTCACTGGCAAAGCTCAGCGGCGGGCCAAGCAGCTTCAGCACTGCACGTCATGGCGATACTCCAGGTGTATCAGGCCAAGTTGCTCAGGTCTCTGTATGAGGACGGGCCGGACCCTGAAGTGTTCAAAGAGCTCCGACGCACCACGGATCTGCCCCTCAGGGCGACGAAGGTGACAGCTCGAGCGAGCGGGCGCAATATGGGGAATCTTGTGGTGCATGGGTGAAAGTCAAATACTTCTCTAATTGTGATCTTTTTGCGTCATCTCGTGGGTAAACTGATAATTACACATCTGTTTGCACAAATCATCAGTTTTATTGGTTTATATTATATATATTTATTATTGTTAAAATTGCTGATTTTCATTTTTGTGCATAAATTAAGATAAGAAAAATAAAAATATAACTAAATTTAGATTTTACTTGTTTAGTCTCCAAGTACCAAGCAACACTTAGTCAAAAACAAGTTTTGATCTCATTTGAAAAACACTTTTTAGGGACTTTATCTTAATCTAATGTAGGGAAAAATACAAGACACGATTTATAGTAATATAAAACATGGATTTAATAATGTATTTAATGGCTAACAATAAACCTGAAGAGCACACATCATGGCCTTCGACACAAAGCAACTTCCTGCGCGTCTCTCAAACTACACGAGGTAAGAATCAGTTTTTTTTGCTCTGCTCAGCAGAACACTGTCTTGTGCATCAGTTAAAGGGGTCCTATTATGCCCTTTTACAAAGTCTTGATTTTGTTTTGGGGGTGTACTAGAACATGCTCTAATGCTTGCTGGTTCGAAAATCGCATTATTTTTCACATAATTTACATTATTACAATACCTTTCTCCCCAGCCTGGCACAAATGTTTCGATTAATTCCGGGTTTGATGAAGGCCCGCCTTCCGAAAAACGAAATTTGTTGTGATTGGTTTGCTGTCCCAGTGCGTTGTAATTGGCAAACAGCTTAGATGGTGTTTCAGTACTGCCCCGCCCCTTACCAAAACTGCATGTTGGTCAATATTGCCATATCAGTTCAGACCCCGAGAATATTGAACAAGTGGATCGCCCAGAACCTTTGCACACACGGATATTGCAAGACATATTAAAGTGGTAACGTTGTTGTTTTTTTTTTTTGGCTAAATCAGGATGTCAACAACAATTTTAAAATAACTGCATTTACTATGTACAGATAATTGCAACAGTAATATGTATTATGTTTATTGTTCTTTAATTCTAACATTATAACATGAATTGCAGTGAAACTGTTATACAGTTGAATTTATTTATACCATAGTCCCACAGAGTTACACTATTTGTGGTGGCATGCAAATTAATTCTCTGCCAGCAAGAGGCGCTGTTGGAGGTTTCCCGGTAACGCTGAACACAGAGCAGAGCTCAGCTCACAAACACTGCTTTATCAGACATTACATACAAGATGAAATGAAAATGACATCCAAAATTTTCTGAAAACAGTCGGTTTACATCAGAAATACAGTGATATAAAAACACCCGCACCGTTTCGATTTTGAAACATGCAGTGCTCAACCAAGCGTTCTCCCTACCCGCCAACCATTCAAATTTCCGTAGGGATTTATTTTTGTGATATCACAAATACAGGAAAACAATTTTGTAGTCCAAACGAGCCGTTCGAAACGAAATATCTTCCTTTGGAGTGGATTTGTAACTTTGTAGACTTTTTATGCCCAAACATACTGTACACACTACACACTGACTAAAATTCAAAAAGTGAAAAAGTATAATATGACCCCTTTAATATTAACTAACTTTATTGTAATAAAGTTGCCACTCTTTGGAATTTTCCAGTTAGATAAGATTTTGATAATTCTATTTACTTTAAGTGAAAAAAGTACCAGACATGCTTTTAATTTATTTGAAACTCTGATGAAACCGGTAAGCACCACCCTAAACTAAATAAACATAATAACAGCTTATTAATTGCAATCTGTTAAATTATGGTAATTTTAAGCTTTTTTCCATTGTATATCAATCGATGGTGGACACTTGAGGAGATTTATGATTTATTTCTAATTAAAATATGTAATGTGCAATAAATTATGCATTATCCTGGCAGTGTAAACAATTCATTTTTAAAATTAGAAATAGTTCATGAAGTCTTTTAATTATTGATGTCATAAACTTGAATAATAAGTATTTAAAAAATAGTCTTACTACAGCATGTCAAACCACAGGACATGTTAAATTTCCATATATATATATGTTTTGTTCTTTCTAATCATATACTGTAATTTATATCTTGCCTATTGATCCATTCAGTGAGTAATAAATGGCTTTCCACATTTTTATAATGCATGTTATTATTATTATGCAAAAGAAAATGACTATAAAATTAACAAATATTGTAAATGCATAACAACAGCACATGACTGCATAACAATAACATGTCAGGTTCATGTAATAAGGTGCATAAGTACATCTAACAGGCAGATCATCTCATTTAGAAATAGTTAATGATCTACTGACAATCCTGTTTCTGTGGACACACCATTTGAGAAAGAACTGCCTGATTTCTTTGATCCTGATGCAGTAGATGAAGGGGTTCACTACAGGTGGAAGCAGACTGTACAACATGACCAGGCCGATCCTCTGACTGCTGTCCAGCTGGGCGTTTGGAATGTTAGAACTGGTTAGAACCACGAAACGGGGCACGTAATAGATGGTAATGATAGTCAGCTGTGTGGCACAGGTAGAAAAGCCTTTCATTTGGCCCTGTGCATTTGCTATTCGAAGCACAGACCCCAGGATACTTAAATAGGAAAATACAATGAAAAACAATGGCACAAGAAGCACAAACATTGCTATAGCATATGCAATGCGTTTTGCGAGGGTGGGATCAGCACAGGCCAGCTGGTTCATAGATAGAGAATCACAGAAACAATTAAGGATCAGATTTGGCCCACAGAATGGCAGCTTCACTGTCTGCATTAAGTTAATGGTTGGACCAATCATTGCAGTAACCCAGGAAAACCCTATTAGAAGCCTCATAGTGTGGTTAGTCATTAAAACAGGGTATCTTAGCGGGTAACAGATCGCCAAGTACCGATCAAGTGCCATGATCATCATAATAAGAGAGTTCAAGGTAACAAAATAGTGAATCAGCTGCCTTTGAAACAGACAAACATAGAAGCCAATATAACCATCATTAAACCAATAGCGAGAAATAGCTTTTGGCAGAGCGACTGTGCAGAAACCAATATCAGACAAGGACAAACTCAGCATGATAATATACATGGGTTTATGGAGGCTGCGTTCAATCATAAACAGGATCACAATGAGAGAGTTTCCGATGATTACAGCGATATAGATGATGAACAAAAGCGCTCCTATCAGGCTGTAGTATTTGGGGTGGAGTCCAGGGAAACACACGATGAAAAACTCAGTTACAACAGAAACTGTGGTTTCGTTTACCTGCAACATACTGAAACATGCAGTGAACACCTGTTTACGAAGGGAACAATGTATCTGTATGTTACACTGACAGTAACTGCTACTCACACTTGTAAAAATTTATTTCACTGATTTGATTTGCTCAAAAATGTTTAAATATTCACTTGAAGTAAAAATTAGATACATTAAAAAAAGCAGTATATATAATTATATAAATAAAACATTTAAAACATTTATTTATGCAATTAACATCAATAAAAGGTTTAAATAAATATCATAAAATATTAATAATATGAATACATTATATAAACAAATCCTTAAGTGAATCACCTATTGACACAATTTAAAATATGTTTTAAATTATGCTAAAATCATGCTATTGCAAAAAGTCTTATTTTGGTTTGTATTTCAGATAATTACCTTGATTATTTCTAGGTTAAGTTATGTGACATCTGCTAAAAAAATTCCTATCTCAGTGTGTCACGTCTCTCGGTGCTGATGTCAATGTTTTGTTTGTAGTTTCATTATTTTATAGCTGTAGAATAAGTGTTAATGCCTGTAGGGTCCAACACGTCAGAGGATCATGTTCACAAACCATTTGGTGTTGTGAAACTGGGCTGACCTTTGGGGTTTGGGAAATGTGTTTTGCCAGAAGATAACTATGGAATGAAGTTTGACTCTTTCATGTTAGGTATCTGTGTTGGTTTTTTTTTTACTCCAGCATAATTGTATATTGGATCATTTGGTGTAATTTTTGACCCAACTATGAGTCATCAATGTTTGGTTTTCTCTTTTATTTTATTTCTAAAATAATAAATTTAGCAAACAGCTCCTTTTAGCCATGAATGTGTCTCAGTGAGTTATTGTGAGTTTTTTGCACCACCTTGTGGGTATATTGATACATCGTCATTTCTGTCAAATCTCTTCACTCTCACATAGAATAAAATAAGAATCTTATTTATATTATTTAATAGGCTACTGTTAACATAGTGCGTTATATTTGTAGGTACATGTCTACAAAATACGATAAACGTCAAAAAATATGCGTCCGTCTGGAGGTTTCTGCTTTTTGAGCCGCCAAGCGTCCCGTAGTGAGAAACGTACTCGGTTACTACCGTAACCTCGGTTCCCTGAGATACGGAACGAGTACTGCGTCTTGTTTAAAGACGCTAAGGGGAAAACTCCCTTTTCTCCAATAACTGAAGCCTTTTTCAATAACGCAGTGTAAATGCACAGCCACTGGTTCGTGCAGTGCATTATAACCGAACCAATGGCTCGGCAGCGGAACTGCACGAGCCTATGGCAACGAAGCCCGCCAAAGCCCGCCAGACTGGACAGGGCATCTGGCTATATAATGCGGGCATTCGCCATAGGATCCTCAGGTTACTTCGACTGAAGCGATGACTGAGTAGGGATGTGCCGAACGAAGCTTCTGAAGCAGTGAGGCTTTTACAACAAACTGCGTTGATGCTTCGAAGCTTTTGACACAGTGCTCTACTGCGCCATCTGGTGGTCAATAAAAATTCCTACACCAACTGTGTCAATCAGATGATTTTGTTCGTTGGGATGTCATTGTAAGGTTTATTTGTATATTAATAAACATATATGTCATTAGCAAGATGGTGGCACGCGTGTGTGCAGTGATAGAGTTTCCAAATTTCATTGTTTTTTGCACTATACAGTGACAATAAAGACTTTCTGTTCTTCATATGTACTCACATCAAACTTGTGTATTTTTCTAAACTTTTATCATCAATAATACACCTCGTAAAAATAAAATAAATAATAAAAAAACTACATACATATAGGCATGACATGATGGATATAATTATTATATTGATATAAATGGATCGCGGGTATGGGACAGCGCAATCGATGCGCTTTGTGTTTGAGCCCGGCGTGACGTGTCAGTGAGGTAACGAAGCTTCATTTTCACAGGTCACGTGACAGCCTCATTTCAAGCAATGCTCCGGAACACTGTTTCGAAGCACTAGTGTGTCGACACTAGGTGTCGATCTACCCATCCCTACGGCAAAGTATGCAGTACTCGTTCCGTATCTCAGGGAACCGAGGTTACGTTAGTAACTGAGTACGTTCCCTACCGATACTTCACTCGTACTGCGTCTTGTTTAACCCTCTAGTTGTGTTCGGACTCCTGTCAAAAATGACCAGACTCCAAACAACTGCTTATAAATCTGTCATTATGCTATATTATCACTATATATTGGATTCATTCTTTTTGTCAACTTGTTTTCTTTCATTTAGGACTGGTTTTGTGTTTCTATTTGCATCTGATTAATCGTAAGCCTCATTTATCACAAAGTGAGCACCTCATTTTGAGTGAAAAAAATAATTTTTATGAATAATTTTCACAATATTAAACAAAAAATTATAAAAATTTGCACTGTTTCTCACACTAGTGTACTTTAATGTTTAATCAGGAAGTTTGCTTTTAAATGCTTTTATTTTGTACAAAATTGCAAAAAGTCACACTTGTGGTGTTCCCGGTAAAAAAAGGCTGGACTCCAAACAATTGCTTATAAATATCTCATTTTGCTATATTATCACCAAATATTGGATTCATTCTTTTTGTCAACTTGTTTTCTTTCATTTAGGACTGGTTTTGTGTTTCTATTTGCATCTGATTAATCGTAAGCCTCATTTATCCGAAAGTAGGCACCTCATTTTTTGAGTGAAAAAAGCTTTTTTTTACGAATAATTTTCACAATATGAGATAAAAAATTATGAAAATTTGCACTGTTTCTCACACTAGTGTACTTTAATGTTTAATCAGGAAGTTTGCTTTTAAATGCTTTTATTTTGTACAAAATTGCACAAAGTCACACTTGTCAAAAATGGCCGGCCATTGAAAGTGAATGGGGAAGAGTGAAAGTAAGAGAAACAACTAGCATTCAGGAGCATGTTGTGCTTGCAAACATAAAGGCCTTGGACCTGTGCATGTGTGGATGCATTTATACTCATGCTATCTCTCACACACACACACACACACACACACACATCTATGCATACAAACTATTGTGAGTATTACACTTATTTCATCCTACCCTGAACTGCATGTAATATGCTTTTATATTCATTTCAAATCATTTGTGACTTGGCTTGACTCAAGAGTGGCAGCTGTGACATGACGGAGCGTCGTTGTGGCCGCCATTTTGTGAACGGGTTCCACTGTCGCCGCCATTATGTGAGTGCGCTCGGGTATGGCCACCATTTCACGAGCGGGTTTAATCACCGGAGTTGCGATTAATATACTCGAATGTCCCAGAGCCGGCGATTGACTAAACGCCGCAGCCGCCATTTTGTGAACGGGTTCCACTGTCGCCGCCATTGTGTGAGCGCGCTCCGGTGCGGCTGCTATTTCACGAGCGGGTTGAATCACCGGAGTAGCGATCAGTAGACTTGAATGTCCCTGAGCTTGTGGCTGACTAAATCTCGTGGCCGCCATTATCAGCCTGGACGCAATATTGTGTTCCTCCTCCGCGACACCCACAGTGAATAGAGAGCCAACAGTCAACAAAGCAAAGTCCAAAAAACAACTTAGTGACGAACGCGGACCCTCGCGTCTAAGCTTAGACTGAAGAGGCTGATTAATGCCATCACAGAAAAACTCTATTAAAATAATGTCTGGTAAATCTGAATAGTGAGCAATGGCTAAAAATTCTCTGATATAGTTCTCCAATGATTGCGGGCCTTGTTTAAGGGCTAACAATATACTTGCAGTGTCCATACCTGGCCAGTGTCCACTTGAACAGCTGCTGGATCCTCGTTTGGCCGAGTATTCCGTAAGGAAATGATCAGAGCATGAAACATGCGGATCCATCTGCAGGGTTTTATTCAAAGACATGGTTAGAAATGAGCATGGGTCGATAGGCGTCCACTTTGGTGGCTGAACAAAAAAAAAGGCTTGACACTCATAGTCTTAACAAATCCATTGTCCACATAGTTGACTGGTCCAAACGCGATGAAGCATTTATTGCAATTAAAAAATAAAAATACAAAATGAAAAACAAAACCTCAATAGAGTAAAGGATTGCAAAGATATAAAGTAGATTGGAGCTTGAGTCAATGCATGGAGTCAGACCGCGAGGTCAAAGACTGTCACTTCCTGTTTAGCCACACCCTTAGGTGACATAACAGGTCTTTTATCTCAGAGGCCTTGCATCTCCACCTGAGCCACTAGATGGAGTCAACTTGAATAACACATAGAAATACAAAAAATTAAACAAATTTTCTTTGCATAAACATACAGTATTTTGGCTCCTACATATCCGACCCCTAAATGTTTTAAGCTTAACATAAAGCATTTACATAAATATTTACAAACGGAGCTACAAAATTATAATCCCAATATTCTAATAATAAAGAAAGAAACTCCTTTCCTTTGGCCTGATTACAGTTAATTTTCTTCTTCCAATAGTAGTCACAGCTTTGTGATTGGTCGCTCCAAGATATTTGTCTTTGTTTGCAGTTTGACTGACCAAACCATACCATTTGAGTCAGGTTTTGTTTCCACTATTCTTGCAAGTGGCCATGATGAGCGTGGAGAGGTGGGGTCAACCACTACAACGATATCTCCAACTTTGAGATTTGTTCTTGCCTTAGACCACTTCTGTCTCTCTTGCATAACTGTTACATACTCTTGTGTCAATCTCCTCCAGAACACATTCGCCAAATACTGAACTTGTCTCCACCGGTGTCTGGTGTATGAGTCATATCTGGAAAACTCACCAGGAGGTAAAACAGGTTGAGAATTATTCAAGAGAATGTGATTAGGGGTAAGAGCCTCCAGGTCGAAAGGATCAGATGATGCAGTGGTGATTGGGCGGTTGTTAAGAATTGCCTCAACTTCACAGAACAAAGTCTGGAGACCTTCATCATCTACAACATGTTGGTGTAAAAGAGAATTCAGAATCTATCTTACAGACCTGATAAGTCTTTCCCACACGCCACCATGGTGAGACGCCCCTGGTGTTTGAAACTCCAGTCAATTCCTCTTGAGAGCATGGCATTTCGGATTTTACCACTGTTCAAATTGGTGAAAGCCTTTTTGAAGTCTCTATATGCACCAACTAGATTAGTTCCGTTGTCTGACCAGATGTGTTTTACCTGTCCTCTCCTACATACAAATTCAGTGTCAAGGGAGCTAGCCATTTCAAGATGAACTGCCCTGCACGACAAACATGTAAAAAGGACACCATATCTTTTGATAAAATTCCTTCCTCTTTTTGTTTCTATTGGACCGAAATAGTCCATTCCAACTATTTGTGAACGGTGGCAGATCAGGTTGGGTTCTTTCTTGCAGCAAATTAGCCATCTTTTGTTCCTCCGTTTTGCCTTTCAAACATCTGCATGTCACACATTTAGAAATAACTTTTCTTGCTGCTGTGTTGCCACTAATGATCCAATATTTCCTATGCAACTGGGCAAGAATGTAATTTCTTCCACAATATCCATACCTTTCATGAATATGGCGAAGCAACAGATTGGAGATGTGAGATTCTTTCGGAAGAATGATAGGATGCTTCATGCTCTCAGACATTGCTGCATTTGACAGCTGTCCTCCTACTCTCAGTAATCCATTTTGTAACAATGGATCTAGCTTGTAGATGGTATTTTTTCTTTGAACATTGTGTGGAGGAGTTTTTAACTTTGCAATCTCATTTGGGAAAGTCTGCCTTTGAGTAAAAGCTACAACAGCCTTTTCTGCTCTTCCAAGATCTTTTGTGGATAAGTGCTGACCACTAAGTGTTTCTCTGAGGACATGCAGCTGGGAGGTCACTTTCTGATGGTGTGCACGAGTGCGGATGTTAGCCTCAAGTTCCTACCTTTTTGCAGCAAAAATTAACAGGATGTCTCCAAATTTTTGATACAAGGCAATTGCTTTCAATAACCTGGTCCAATCTGAGAAATAGGAAAGAAGTTTATCAGTAGGATTCTGTTGATCTTGAGTTACAGTGTTACACACGACAGTACAACTTTTGACCTCTGGATCATTTTGTGTAAGGGACTCTTGCTCATACCCTTCCATAGGCCAGCTGTGTTCTGGTTCTCAGAGAAATTAAGGGCCACATATCCACCGTTTATTTTCCAGAAACATTGGTACACTCATCATCTGCCAGATTGTTCTAACCGGTTACATACCTCCTGGTGTTGACTCTTATGAATGATACTCTATTATCAACATAAGTGTAGAATCTTGCCTTGTCATTGGCTATGTATTTTAATACTGCCTGACTGTCAGTCCAAAACAAGGAGTCCTTCAGGGGGAGTTGCAACTCTGACCTGAGCATCTTGTCCACTTTGACAGAGACCACAGCTGCTGCTAATTCAAGCCATGGAATCGTCATCTGCGTTAAAGGAGCAACCCTTGCCTTTCCAATCATAAAAGAGACATGAAATGTTACCTTGCTCATTGGTCATTCTGATGTAACTTACAGTTCCATATCC